>JAQQZR010000033.1:4279670-4291857 GCA_030068235.1 Notoglanidium macrostoma
ACACACACACACACACACACACACACACACACACACACACACACACACACACACACACACACACACAATATATGGCCAAAAAAAATAGCCTCCACTCTTTTGGGAAGCATCTCCAATAGATTTGGAGCCAGAGCATGGCTTTGTGAATTTCTGCCCCTTCAGCCACAAGCGCATTAGTGAGGTTGCTGTAGTCAGGCATGAAAGCTTCGTGCAGAGTCAACGTTACAAGTCATTTTGAAGGTGTTCAGTGGGGTTGAGGACAGAGCTCTGTTCAAGATCTTTCCATACCAAACTTCATAAACCATGTCTTTATGGACCTCGCTTCATGCTTGGACATGTTTGGACCCCCTGACTGCAGTGAAGGGAAATCTTAAAGCAATAGCATACAAACATCTTTGATAATTGTGTGCTTCGGGTCTGACTTTTACTGCTGAAAAAGCACTCACGTGGCTTACCTCAATCTGTTTATTATTAACCATTCTTAACTAATTCCAGAGCAGCATCTTTCCATCAATAAACTGACCTCCATCAAAACATGATTTTTCAACACTGGCATCTTATGCTGTTCAGTTTTACTGGTGGATAGAAGATATGAAGCGGGAAATACATTTTTCATTAACCAGTAAACTACACTGAAATTTAACAGAGTTATGTTTTCCATTTCCATTGTATACTATTTCAGTAAAATTTACTGTACGGTCATTCATACCTACTGTTCCTTTTCATGTGAAAGTCTGTTCCATAAAACACGTAGCATATTCACAGGTTTATTCAGTAATTTCTGTAGAATCATTTCATGTGTTTGAATACACTACAAATAATTACAACAGAATTCCTTTCCAACAAAGACAACTAGTACATCATATTAGTCTCTGTAAGAGATGGCTGTTCTAATGTCATTCAACATTGTAGGAGAATCAAGGACTAAATACATACAGGTAATTACTTTAAGAAAAGATACTATATATGAATTGCAGTCAAATCTACATTCATTTTAATGCTTACTCACAGCAAATTATAAATATACTGAACTGAAACCAATATATAAAAATTATTAAGCAATGAATAATTTAAAAAGCATGTTCAAACCAGTAAGCTCAGACTTTAAGGCATAATCAGTAAACACGGTACACACGACTCGGGTATGTACGGTCAGATTTTTACCACAGAGTAAGCACAGTCATGAGGGGGGAGAGAGAGGAAAAAAAAAAAAAAAAAAAAAAAAGGCTCTGCTATTGGAAAAAGAACCGTCCACGAGTACAGCTGGAACACACATGGAACACTGTGAGCATGTGCTACTATGAACAGCACAAATTCCAGTTAATTGCAACAGCTTGGAAACACTATGCTGAACTTTAAAAAAAAAAAAAAAGAAAAAAAAAAATTAAAAAAAAAAAAAAAGACGTGGTCCACCTGGTAAATTCACATCAGGAGTCCTTGATACGTGTAACCCAAAAGTCCTGCCAAATTTTCCATCACGTATAAAAAGGGTCAAAACATTTCTTCGTACTGAAATCCACTGTTAAGTATCCAATCAAATATGTTTAATTTGTTAGGCCACTTCTAAATTTATTCATCAATTGTTATCTGCATTTATGTTGGTGAAAATCCAGTGTAAATCTGAATAAACTCAAAGAGGAATATCAAAACATAAAAGCGGGTCAATTACCTACAGTAGACAAGAAGGCCTCCAGTGCATGTAGGTGACCAAAAGAGTACACACGATCACATCTAAATAAAGGGGCACATTCCATATGTTAATTCCAAACATTGCTGTTACACACCAACACCTGAATTTCAGTTACGGTGTCAAGAGCTTTAAAAAAAATTATCATAGACTAGATTCTGGATGTATAATATCTCTATTTTTTATTTAATATCCCAAGGAGTTATAATGCTGAATAACTAAAGTAGAGTAAGCAACAGCATTTGAACATCTATAAGACAGGCTTCTTATGTACAACAGGCTTTGTTTTCGTTCAAATCTTTCTTTCAAGCTTGAAAACGTTTGATTGCAACTATTTGCCACTCCTTCCCGTTCTGAAAAATGAGCATGTGTAAGTTCAGCAAATATCACTTAACGGGCTATAATATAATGGGAAGTCTAATGGAGCCAATTCATCTGCACAGACTAGGACTACAGAAGTTAAATCATTTGTAAGCAGAATAAAGAAATTGTGTAATCCAACTACCTCAGGCTAATTAACCTGAAACTTTCAAAACTCTCCACGTGCATGATCAATGTAATGCTGATGCAAGTCAGTTTCCTGATTGAAAGAAATCCCACACTCAATGCATGTCAGGCTCTCTGTATCTCGAGAAGAAGCAGGCAAAGGAGTGGCTCCTAATTCTTTATCACCCAAACACTCTTGGTGATGATCAATGAGATCTTTGATCTCAGCAAATGTCTTTGGACAAAGAGAGCAACGATAAGGCTGCTCATGCTTGTGGAGCGCCTGGTGCTCCTCGAGTGCATGTGGGGAAAGAAAGATTTTGCTGCAGTGGTGACATTTGAAATTTTTGTCCATCTGCAAATTAGCAGCAGTTGAAGGTAGTTTTGCTAGGGATAGCAGGTTTGTGCTTGAGACCTGGCATTTAGCTGAAGATCCTGACACTACAGAGCTGTTGAGCCTGTAACGAAGTTCAGTTGGGAGACGTCGCCGTACTTCATCGTGCCAAATGAGATGCTGCTGTAGCTGAGATTCTGTCCAATAGCCACGACAACATAGTGCACAACAGTGAGGGCGTGTCCTCGCTGCCTCTTTATGGGAATCCAATTGCTTCTCACTAGGAAACGCTTTACCACATTTATGACACTTGAAGAGGCACTTTGTACTGGACTCTAAAGGCCTATGCTGTAACGGCTGCTCCTCCGCTATGTCTGCTTTTTTTGGTTGTTTCAGACTTGAATAACTTGCGTTGCAGGACCGTTGATGGTTTTGTAGAGCTCCTTGCGATCCATAGCGCTTCTCACACCATGAGCAAGGAAAGGGTTTTAAGCCTCCGTTCATGCTTGCTGGGGGTCGTCCTCTGGCCCTCCTGTGCTTCTGCCATTTGTGTGCACGAAGACCTCTTGCATTTATGAATTTCTTATTGCAATGGAGGCAGTGGTATTTTATCTTTGGTTTGTCTCCTCCAACTGCCAAGTTTATCGCTGTGGGTGGACTTGCGATTGGTTTAATACGTTGATCGGACACTTGTACTCTAGCGGGCTCATGTCCCTGGTGCTTAGTTTGAAACCTAGATGGCTTGGCATGATGAGAGGCAAAGTGGGCTGCCAAGAGTGTTCCACTAATGAAAGATGCGTCACAGTCTGGGCAGTCTAAGCTGCTCTTTAGAGAAGCACTGCTGAGGACTTCAGAAATTTGAAGATTTAGTTCTGGGTCAGGCTGGGCTACAATCGGCGGATGATATTTCTGATGCCGACGGAGAACACACAGATAGAAGAATCCCTTCCCACATAAGTTACATAAAAAAGGACCGTTCTCCATATTTTTCCTTGACATTTTACTACTCTTTAATATAAATCTAGCCAATTTCTTGTCTTTATGCCATCTCCGGTGTGTACCGAGGGCAGAATTTGAGGAAAATTTCCTCCCACATTCCGTACAATAAAAAGGCGCTCTGGCTGTTGTTTCTTCGGGTTTGTTAGGGGACACATTTACACATTCAGACTGTGACTCCATGGAAGTGGGAGCCTTACGGTGGATTCTTTTATGAAAATTAAGCGCACCTACAACAGAAAAGCTTCTGCCACATTCATCACATGCATATTTCATGACAGACGGTACTTTTTCAGACAGGTCTTTCACATCTTCACATGTCTGTTTTTGACCATTTTTATTTTCTTTGGGTGCACTGGGATTGTCCATTTCCTCTCCTTGACACATCTCTACACGTCCCCCTTTTGCTTTTAAGCAGTGTTTTTGATGAATTTCCAATGACGTCTGACAAGTGAAAACGACATGGCAGATTGGGCACTGAGGGCCATCAGACATGTTGGACAAGTTTGTTTCTGCCACAGGAAGGCCTGTTTCATAGCCATGGCTTCTCATGTGGAACTGAAGTGCCATGGCACGAGAGAAGTTCTTCCCGCAGTCGGGACAACTATACATGTTCTTTTGCAACTGTTTAACCTGATCGTCAAATGACTTCACTGGAGGTGGGGTCCCTTGGTTTTGGTGGATAAGCTTATGTTTAAGAAAGCAGCCTATAACACGATATGATTTATCACAAACATCACATTTATACAATCTTGATTTTATGCGATCAGACATTACGTTGGGTTTACGATCGT
Source organism: Notoglanidium macrostoma (assembly GCA_030068235.1). NCBI lineage: Eukaryota > Metazoa > Chordata > Actinopteri > Siluriformes > Auchenoglanididae > Notoglanidium > Notoglanidium macrostoma. The sequence goes on from JAQQZR010000033.1 coordinate 4,283,968, forward strand.
GACTGCTCATCATACCTCTCTTACGACCACGTCTCTTACGTCTTATATGTCCATTTTCAGATTCAAGGGTGGCTCCTGAACTGCTAGTGTTAACATCAGCACATTGTGGATTGTACTGTTTGTGATGAAAGAAGGCTCCCATAGACCAGAACCCTTTCCCACATTTCTTACAATGATGAACTTTGGGACCCAGCAGTGTCTTACTTGGATTAAACTGCTCTGGCTTCCCATCTTTGTCACTGTGAGAATTGGCGGCAGGTGGTTCCTTACCACTGCAAACTTTCCGATGGTTGTAAAGAGTACTGAGGTTTGAATAGCTTTTGTCACACTGTAAGCATTCATAAGGTTTCTTCATTTTGTTGTGATGCTGCTGATGAGATTGCAGAGCAGACAGACGAGAAAAATGCATTCCACATACTTCACATTTGAAACTGTTTTTCTGCAGATTTGCAAGCTGGTACATAATAGATTTGTAGGGTTTTCTCTCTTCATGTTTTCCCAGATGAACGTAGTGCGAGGCCTTGGTGAAACTTTCATGGCCACAAATTTCACATTTCATCGAAACTTTCCTGATGGGATTTGCCATGTGAATTTTTCTACGGTAACGCGACTTCCTCCCCAAGCCCCCTGTATGCCACAGCATGTGACAGCGCAAGGAAACGGCCTTATCAAATGTCCGATTACACTCTGAACATTCATACTTCTTAGCCTCTTGGGGAGAACTTTGGTCCAGCTCTGTACTCTCTGATCCCTCGCTAAAATTCACACGGTCTATCTGTACAATGTTTACATTGATCTCTGGATCTACTGGCTGAGAAGAGAGAACAGTTTCTTTGCATGGGCTCAAATTTAAGTCTTTTTCCTCTTGGTCCGATTCACACAGCAACTCAAGATCGGGGTTTTGCTGGGAGCCATGGTCACGCCTATGACTACTAGAAGCGGATATGATGACGGGTTTACAATCACCATCTGGTTTATCACATTCTGGACTAAACGTTCCATCGTGCCTTAATTCTTTTGCTAAAAAACCGGCTTGCACAATGTTCTGTGAATACACTGCGGCTCCAGCAGTCTTGTCTTGGTTATTCTGGTAGGACACAATTGCATCTCCAGCAGAGGACCTTTGAGAGCTCCCCTCCATAATGTCACCAAACACATCGGTGTGACAGAGCTGATGTGAATGCAATGCAGAAGCACGAGAAAATCGACGACCACATTCCTGGCATTCGAAAGCCTTCTTCTGGAGCTGAAAGACTTGATGAAGGAAATTCTTGGCTGGCATCTCTTTACTATGAACCAATCGCTGGTGTTTATTGTAGAATGTTAATGAAGTAAAAACCTTGCCACATTCCTTACACTGAAGTGGCTGCTCATTACCCTGAAGCTGCTCTCGCCTTTTATGCCAACGTTGATGACATGCCATCGCCATAGGACGGTGAAAAGTCTTTCCACATTCAGTGCAGTCAAATGAACGCTTCACACGCACCTTTACTGTAGTGCTTGAACAATTGACAGAAAATCTCTGGTGTGTCCCTAGGCCACACATAGTACGAAAAGATTTTCCACAGTCCAAGCACTCGAAACGCTTTTTCGGAGCCTCCTCTAACTGCTCAGAACTTGTGTCAGCCGTGTCTTCGGTCTTAATCGTAACTTCGTCGGCTAGGTGTTTCTCCCCGTCACTGTTTCTTGACTTGAACAGCTTCTCCTCATGGCAACGGCGATGTGCATCAAGAGCCGATGCACGAGAGTAAGAGCGGCCACAGGTGGGGCACTGAAAGGACTTTTTCTTTAAATGGGCCAGTTGATGGAAAACTGACTTTGAGGCCTGCTTGTGTGAACGCTGATGATTAAGGCATTGGCCAATTGAGGAGTATGTCTTACCACAGTCTTTACACTCAAAAATTTTCTGCTTTGATAAACCCTCAGCAGTCTCTGAAATTGATTCCTGTTTAATGATGTCATTATGGTGTTTAAGCTGGTGAGTGAAAAACTCTCTCGAGTTTGAAAATTTGCAACCACACAGTGCACAGCACAATGTTTGATGACCTCCGTCTGTGGAGACCAGCAGATCGTCCCACTGGGAGTCAGTATCCAGACAGACTATGGGGCCGTCATGGGTGTGCTCCCGAGGATGCTCCACATACGCCTCCTTGTTCCCAACGACCTCGCTGTTTTCCCCACAGCAAAATGGCCAATCTCCTAAAAACAGTAAAAGGCAGGTTACGGTCTCCAGAGGAAAAGGAACATAATCAAACCACATGCTGAAAATGTACTAATTATTAGAAGGCACCTTATTTATTGGAAGTAAAGGAAAAGAACAAATTTATAGCAGATACTGGTATGTATATACCTCACTAAACAAAATGACAAAAAAAAAAGAAAATATTTGATCTATTAAGTAAGCACTAACACACAATAGTCGGTGTGGTGTTCCTCTTTTAGCACAATTACAATGTTGAATTTATTTATAGTTAAATTTAATGTCTGAAAGAGGTTAGTTCCTGTTCTCGTCTACATTATAGCTACAATAAACATTTCATTCCCTCACCTCTCTCTCAGATTTCCCTCAGCCTGTCATTTTACCAAAAAACTCTAAACTGTAAACTCCTCTTATGAGGACTTCCTCCAGACTGGGAAACCTTGGCTGTTACAAAGCACTTACAAGAAATGATTAATAAAACCTAGACTTTTTTTTTTTTTTTTAGGAGACATATATTTAAGTTCTCCTTATTAAATATATTTTAAATACGGTTAGATCGCTTCTTCTGTACAAGTTCCTGTGTTTGTTACTATAGAAACAATACCGTATTACAGCAAGGGCATTAATATCAACCTATCGTTCATGTGACAGTTGGAACTACTTTCCGAGCCAGGCGGTTACATGGAAATAACGAACACCTCCCGACCAATCAGATTCAATCATGAATAACTACACTGTAGCTAATCTGCATAAAGTTTGAGATCACCATAATTTGCAAATTAGACAACTGACGGATAGCTATAGGCGCTTTCAGTCCGGAGGAACTTTTCATAGTTCTTGAACTGTTGGACGAAGTAGCCCCCTTTTTTTTGTGTGTTTGCACCATAAGACCTGGGAATAATTATAGTTCTTAGGATGCTGTTAGGGAATATTTCAGCTTCTATTTCAGAGTAGGTACTTTCCCAGTGCAACAGGAACCATGAGAGATGTGTGTGTATGGTGGATGGTCCAGAAGTAAGCGTAGTGAGATTCTTCGAGTCATGAAGTCGGGTTTTTTTGTTGTTTTTTTTTTGCTCAGTCAGTGTGCATTAACAGGACAAAACATGTAGAAATGCAAACAAATGTGCTTGCTAAAAAAATCCACATGACCGCATGCTCTGGTTAACAGATGAGAGAAGCTGAAACCTGAGGTGGCAAACTAAAGCGAAACTTAAAAAATAGGCTACGAGTGCTTGATTAAAACAGAAATGCGTATGCTGCCCGTCTCATTTTTCTGCACGGCGGAAACATAGACAAAGACGAAGCACTCGGCACGAGCGACATGCCCGAATTCACCTCTAAAATCACTGAAAATATCGCCACCGATGGATTTTATAGTGGTCAGACAGTCTATATGGAAAAAATTGTCTTCATAGTGAACAGGCGAACAAAGAACAACTCGCGGCACGTGCATGTTCTCTGAGAGACACAGCATGAGACATGTGATATGTTGATTGAGATCACTGAAAAAATTTAAACACTACTGGATTTTCTTCATATCTTCGAACTGAACAGCTGAATCCAGTTCGACTGGAAATATTTTCGAGTCGGGTACAGCCTTAAATCCATGCGTTACGGTAGCCACGTAAACAACAGCTCTTAATATTCATGTTACAATTAAAGAAAAAAACACACGGATAAATGGAGTGACTGAAGTCCAGACCTTATTGAGCCTCTACGCCACGGAGGAAACACAGTGATTTGACGCTGCTTACGTCTCTTCGGTGTTCCTACAGGCGTGCGAATGCAAACAGAAAAAGACCTGTGAAGGTGTGTGGTTCTCAGGGGACCTCCGCAGGCGGTAATCCCGATCAACAAGTCCCTAGAACTGTTGGGTCCAAAAGCGCCTCATGTCAGCAGCCATGATGTTCTGCTCAGTGAAATCCACTGCATTAACAGTAAAAGTAATATCCATTTCTTTCATTAAAAAAAAAAAAGCATACCGTGTGTTTCCTGCTACATTTGTTGTTTTGTTTATTCACTTAAATTCTAGCTTATTTAGGCTAGCCAGATGTTGAGTTTTTTTGCTGCTGATTGGAGTGATGGGGCAGGAGCTGAGGGTGCGGATCAGCAGGAAACAGATCGTAGAAGGCTACAAGGAGAGCAGCGGTCTCATTTTACCTTTCAGGGCTGAAATGGCGAAATAAGAAAACCAGCCGTTTTCTCATGTCGGTCAGTTGTGTTTAAAATGAAGCCGAACAACAACGACTCGAATGTGTTGAGGAGACAAGTCAGTCAGTGGTTTTTGGAAGGACTAGTTATTTTATCTAACATTAAGCTGAATGGGTTACGCCACCTGAGCCTCACAAGTCACTGATATATTTCCAGAAAAGATCATGCAGTTGTTTTATTTACAGAGCAAACGAATGATGGGAGGAAAGCTCTGAGCACACATTAGGGGTTGAACAGACTATTACCCAAACACACAGCGGTCTTTGACCACTAGTTTTGGTGCATGCTATCTGTCCGTTTTATGTCCACAAAGAAGCAGATACAGCGTACGCACGCCGTACATACTGCTTATCCGTCACCGTAGCCAATTAGGCTTTCATATACGTTCCGAGCATGTTTCATCAGATATGGTTTAACAAACCGACTTGAACATAATTTGTTTCATCACAGACAATAAGTGTGTGGAGACGTTCTCATTGCCAACTGTGATATCAGTTGTCTTTGCAGCTTTACTCCAGAATTAATATTGGCTATTTAGGAGCTTCATGTCTGCCTCGCTCTCCTCAGTGAAGTCACAAAGCAAAGCGGATGCTAAGAGGACAGATTTTGGCATGTGGGCTGAGCCCCTGAGCTCAATACACTCAGACATGCCCCTGCAAACGTGTCCCGTTACGTGCCAGAATCTAAAACTACACTTCCCATACTGCACTGCGGTACATCCGGCGAGGGAACATAACCCACGTGACCCATCGTTTTCGGTCAACGCCAGACGATATTCACCACGAGACATTATCCCAGCCGACTGTGTTTACTTTGTGATCGTTCAAAGTTAAAAAAAAACAATCTAGATACTGATAAACGTGCATCTGTGTAAAATAAACGACGGACTGACACACGTGATCAAAAGGGCTGGAAATGTCTCGGCGGTGTAGATTTTAAACGGACTTTCTGATAAAACACGACAGAGACTGAAGCATCACGCCAAGAGGCCTGTGTTATACAGCATTATTTATATCGTTTCCTGTCCTGTACTCTGTGTAGTGTGCAGCTAATCTCAGAGATGTACGCCTTAAACTAGGATGTGTTTAATGCACAAAGCTCAGAGAGGTGCTCGTGCGCCGCGCAGTGTTCCGGTGGCCCTGCAGCTGCTTTGTTGGATGTCAGGAGACGATTAGCCACTTACCATCAGTACGTTCATCTCTGCTCGCCCGCCCTTCCCAGTTTTCCTCCTCGACATCGTCCACATGCACGGTCAAGTACTCACTTTCCTCGACCGGCTCTTCTTTTATTCTTATCTGCGGAACTGCAGCGCTCAATGCCGCAACTTCTGCGTGCTCTTGGGCCTTTGGTGCAGGACTGCCGGCTCTTAAAGCACGCCCCACACTGCTCTTTCTTACACTGGCGTCTTTATCGCAGCTCGCTGAGGCTGCGCTGTTCTCACGAGATGAGTCTTTTTCATTTTCCGACCCCACATTCTCGTCGTTTACACGCAGCCTGGGCTGCTTCTTCGAGTAAACAGCAGCCATGTTGCTCCGGGAGCCCGAGCTCGCGCGCGCTCGCTCGCTCTCTCTCCTCTCACGGAAACACACAGTACATTTCGCGGGAAAGGACCTATTATCACAGGCAGGAGGAGGAGCACTACAGCAAACAACCTGGACTTTTGCCTTTTACCACCGCTATTGCGTCTAATCCCTCCTTCTGCACTAGGATTGGCTGCTGAGAAACACTCGTTATCAGCGATCACCTTTAACATCCGCTAGAGGGCGCGCGCGAGACAGAGCAAAATTTATGCTATACAGTGGCACGTCTGGGAAAATTTAATTTAAAGAATGAACGGACTTTATTCGCTGACGAGAAAATGTAAAGAAGTCAATACTGTCATCCATCCATTATTTATACTGCTTCTCCATCCGGATCGTTGGAAAACTGGAGCCGATCCCAACTGACCTCGACCGTGGGGAAGTGGGGTACACCCAATCTGTCGCAGCGCTAACGCAGAGACAAGCACCCACTCACAGTCCTGTTCACACCTACGGCAGTTTAGAGTAACCAGTTGACCTAATCTTTGTGTCTGGACTGTGGGAAGAAACCAGAGCATTCAGTGGAAACCAACACAGAGAACTGGAAGAACATGCAAACTCCACATAGAAAGGCCCCACTCAGCTGGCAGGTTCGAACCCAGACCCTTCCTCCTGTGAGGCGACAGTGCAAACCACTGCACCACGTTCATAATCGGGTGCATTTTTAAAATCAGTGCACTGGGTCATAGATAATAGACTGTCATGAACATATAGAATGTATTAACACATTTAATAAAGTAACACACAAGGAATGTTGCATTGTTTCTGATTCTTTGAAAGTAATCTCATTTGTACAAACGGTCTATTGGAGATTTTCTTTAAACACAAACGAAAAATCTTAAAACATGTGTAGGCTACTAATAAATATTTAAAAACTTATTATTATTACTATTATTATTATTTATTCATATAAATGGCTTTTGAAATTGTCATTTTGGTAAATTAAGGGAAAAAAATGTGAGGATTTGGGATAAATATGGTATAAATGATGACAGAAGTGACATTTGATTTCAGTGTTGTAAATTCTGCACCATATCTGCCATATTAAAGATGTTTTAGGGAGCATTAAAAGTGGCGAGAGAGAATTATATGCTTACCATATTGTACATTTGGCAGACAGTTTTACAATGTGTGCAATTATATTGAAACCTACTTTTCTATTGTTTTATTTTCAGCCAGTGATTAAATGGGTAGAATATTAATGTTTTGCCATTTCAAGCTGTTTAATCTTACTTGAAGATATTTCATGTACTAGCACGTCTATTGAGTTTTGCTTGAATATTATAAACCCATGTATAAGTCCACCTTTAACAGGCAGTGTGCTGCTTGTATGCGCTATTAACCAATCCAAACCCATGTGCAGAATAGCGGTGGAAAATAATAAAGCGGAATAACGTTAAATAACCTCGCGTTGGACTTCCGGTCGGGTTCAACAGCATAATCCAACATGAAAAGGTCGTTTTGTGCTAGAGACAGTGGTATACGCGCCTTATAATAAAAAGCATAAGCCAACAAGGTAGTAAATATTTTCCATCAGAATGCTGTAATCCCCTGTTATCCCCTCCTGTAAAGAGACGGCAATAAGCGGCCTATTTATTGTACATTATCCAAACAAACCATCGTTCTACATATTTCTATAACGTTCAACATCTGTAAACGTGCATTAAAGCCGTATAATATTATTAGTATAGCCTGTAGGAAGCGACATCGCGTTGCATTGTGGGATTGAATCGCCATATTGTCTGCGCACGTTGCATTTCAATTCTGTTTTGGTTGTACCAGATATACATGACATAACGATGGAGTTTTATTTTCACACAGGAGCACTTCATTCTGCGTTTTTTTTTTTTTTTTTTTTTTTTTTTTTTTTTTGTGGTTAATTTTTTAAAACATTTAAAA
>JAQQZR010000033.1:4291957-4312041 GCA_030068235.1 Notoglanidium macrostoma
GAGAGGGAGAGAGAGGGAGAGAGAGAGGGGGGGAGAGGGAGAGGGAGAGAGAGAGGGAGAGAGAGAGGGAGCGAGAGAGGGGGGGAGAGGGAGAGGGAGAGAGAGAGGGAGAGAGAGAGGGGGGGAGAGGGAGAGGGAGAGAGAGAGGGAGGAAGGGAGAGAATAATTTAGTTTTGTTAAAAAAAAAGCGGTGGAAAACTCAAGAAGTGCGATTCAGAGAGAACATCCGGGATACTCAGAAAGTGATCAGGTCAGGATCTAATCTAATCTAATCAAACTCAATCACAATCACAGCCCTGTGAACTCCTGGAGAGGGACTTCATTTATTAGCCATACAGTACCAGTCAAACATTTGGACACACCTAATTAAATGTTGTTGCTTTTTTAAATCATTATTATTTTTTATTACTTGACAGACACTTTATGTCTTAAAGTAATGACGGACTGTCATTTCCCTTTGCTTAGTTGAGACGTTCTTGACATGGATTACTACAGTTGTTGAATAGGGTTATTTACTGTACAGCAACACTTCCTCGACACAACACAAGTGAGCTCAAATGCCTTAAGGCGGCAAGAAATTCCACTAATGAACTTTTGACAAGGCTCAGCTGTTAATTGAAAAGCATTCAAGGTGACAACTTCCTTCATGATGCTGGTTACCATAATACCAATAGTGTTATCGAGGTAAATGACTATTTTGAAGAATCTAAAATGTAAAATAAATATTGTTTTTGCTTTTTTGTTTACAAACATAAGTCCATATGCTATTTCATAGTTTTGATGTCTTCGGTGTTGTTCCACATCTTAGATCATTGTCAAAATAAAGAAACATCTATGAATGTGTAGATTTGTTCAAACTTTTGACTGGTGCTGTATATGACCGTTAGCTGTCGTTATAAGACAACTGCTTGATTTCTAGTGGAATCCAGCCATGTTAAATAGGAGACCACAGTCAAGCTATTTTTTTTCCAAATTTTTCTATTCAGTTCTGGTCTAAAAGACGGTTTTAAATGTATTCGGTGGACCAGATTAGGGCATTTATCAGGCCAGTTCCACCCTGTGATGTGAGACAGTACTCTAGATTTCTTTTTCATGCGGGCATTATAATGAAATTCTGCTTGAATCATAATCAATAGTTTCCTGATATGTTGTTATTATTGATGAAGGAAAAAGGACACCTATTTTCAATGATTCCCAGTTTCCGGGGACCAGTCTTAGGCCGGGTTGCCAAATCTATTCAAAATATCCATCTCAAATCCATCTCCACCTTACAAAACGACCTGAAACGAGACAATTGACTCCTTTTTGTTGTATCCGTTCCTTGTTATGGTCACCAATACAAATACACATGCACAAAGAAGTAGCTTTGTAGATATTGTGTTAATTTTATTATTTGTCACTTCATTGGAAATTATTCAACTCACCCAGTAGGCTACTACTCTTCTACTTCTTTAACTAAATGCTCTCTAGAAAAGATATGTCCCACCCCATGGGTGAGTCTTGCCCAACAGTCGCAGCTCTTTCACAGCAAACGTGGCAGAAATTTGAGTGGGCATTGCTCAGCCCTGCCTAAACCATACTTTATACCATGACAGCTAGCTAGCTGGCTCACGTTGATTTAAATAAGAAATTGTACATAATGTCTTGCCTGGTAAAATAAACGATAAATAAAATAAAACCGGTCTGTACACTCGCGTCAAAGGTGCTACCGGTGAAATTGGCTTGCTTTCTTCCCTTTCATCCTCATCCGACAGCCTTTCATATTTAGGTCAGTATTTGTATTCATGAAAAACGTATGGTTTGCCGTGCTCAGTGATGATCTCACTAACACTACTCTTGTAGCTGTTTGGAACTAGGAAGTGGAATTTTATGTGGCAAACAAAGATAAGCCGAGTGACAGACAAGAACCATCCCAGTGCAGTTATACTAAATATAAGCCCTCTTGGAACACCACTTGTCTAAATAAATTAGGACTGGAACTTAGTGTTGTATAAAAAGAAAAACAACTACCAATTATTTGGAGAGTGCGCAAAGAAAAAAATGAAAAGGGCAGAACCACCAGTGGTTAAGCAGGTAAAATATTTTTTTTTACATTATTTCAAATACAGTATTTACCTTATTTTTTTATAATAGTTACATTTACCTCACCGAGATCTAAACCTTGATTGTGATTTCTTTTTACTGCATATACAGAAAAACTTTGATTAATACTCAGACTATTAGTAAGCTTTGCAAAAATCTGGCCGCAGGACAAAATGGCTGCATTTTGTAACAAAACTGAGGTTTTTTTTTTTTTTTTTTTTTTGATGATTAACTGAAACGGTTTTATGGAAAAAAAAATAGTAGTCACGCGGAGTTTGTCGGACATTTACAATATCAGTAACTGGTCTGATTTTTACTTGACCATAATGAAAGGTATTGTGATAATGTTTAAGTCTTAATTCTTTTCTCTTGGTTGGAATATATGCAATTTAGTTATGAAACAATAAGGTGCGAGCCAGACCCATTAATAACCCTAATATTCTCTAACAAATTGAAAAGTGCACGTGATAGCATTTGAGTTCGGAGCCTGTTCGCAGTTAGATTCCCTCATGGTCTCTTCCTCTGGTCTCTCAGGGAGCTTTTCCTTCCCACCGTTGCCTCTGGCTTGTTCATGAAGGATAAATTTATACATTCATATGCTTAACATTTATAACCTGAATTCATAGATTTCTGTAAAGCTGCTTTGTGACAATTGTTAAAAAGTCCATTGTAAAAAGCGCTATACAAATTAAACGGAATTGCATTTTAAAAATGTTTAACTGTAAATTACAAAAAAAAAACACCTAAATTCAGTTTAAGACTTTAGATTCCTGTATTACAAATCTCAAGTTCAATTTTAGTTCCGTCAAGACTGAATAACAATATTCAAGTACAAATTTCTAACAGCATGATTCCAAATCTGCAAGGCAGCCTTTTACGTAACAAAGAACTACAAGGAGTGAAAACATTTAATATGAGCAGCATATTACTTTACTTTGTTAACTTTCAACTTTCCTAGGCTGTGATGGGTGCTGAGGTATTACAATTATAGACACTAATGCATCAATAGGATTAGTTCCAAATCAAAATTTATTGACTCTAAAACTACAAGGATCAGACGGAGGTAGACAGATAACTTTCAGTGATCTTACATGAAGGTCCTAGTGATATTTTCCTCCTGTGTTTGCCATTTTAACTTACAAATACAGGCCTTGAACAATAAAAGCAGTTCAGTGTTTCAGAGATTTGACACAAAATGCTGTACAGTAAATAAAACACGAAAAACCTTTGTGAACATATGACTGCACATAACAGCCCTTATTCATTAAAGTTGCGTGCGGTCAAATCAGATCAGAAAACATAAGCAAATGCCATGTCTGAGGAAAATCTGTATGTGTAAATTTGATCATTTTAACAACCTAAAATGCTTGATTTGTAGTTAACTAATCAAAACAATATCATCAATAAATATATCATGTATAGGAAGTTGAATAGTATAAGACATTTCTATGTACATTTATGCTCCAGGGGCACCAAGATGTAGCGTCTTGGACAGGCAGGATATTAAAAGACACTTTAATATCATTGTGTGTGGTTTATATTTTAGTTTATTACACAACAGGTATGATTTTATTCATTTTGGTAGTCGTCTTAGTGTTCGATTTATTTCTTTTAGTGCTTTATATAGGAAACAAAGATTTGTTTATCTGTTCAGAGTGAATACGTGGCTCATCTATTTATAAATAAAGCTAATTAACCCTAACTTGAGCCTAATCTGACTTGCATTGAATGAATAAAAATACTCCATAAATACAATTTACATACCAGCAGGTGAGGTCGGAAAACAGTTTGGTTTTGTATACCTGATTTGGACTGTAAATCTGACCTTTTGTTTTTTTTTTGTTTTTTTAGAGCAACTCTGGACAAAAGCAACTCTAACTTGGCTTCGCTGAATCTTTCCTGCTGTTCTTGGAATTTCTTTGCGTCTGAGAAATTATATTCTTTTACTGGTTCACGGTCACAAGACCTACATAAATTGGGCTTCCTGTTAATTAAATATACGTGGCTCCTTGGAATGTAAGATGATGGTTTCATGAATCAGGTACATGTGACAGTCTGTGCACTCAAATCTGCAATTATTTCTATGCAACTTTGATGAATAAGTGCAATGTGTCATTACAGATTGAGAACATTAGCCTGGGGTTGCATAAGCACTAAAATAGCTTCAGATGGGAAAATGCATCATCCAACATTATAATTCGGAATTATAATGAACAGAATAAAACGATTTAAAAACCTAAGCAACGGTTTAACATGGGTGATAACGTCATTGCAAAGTGAAATAAACTCAGTTACATGTTGAACATGTTGCAAATGTCATTCTCATTAACTGACTAATTACTGATGGTCACTTCACATCTCGCACGGTCAGAATACAAGGAGAAATTCAGAATCGAGGAAATGAGACAACAATCATGATGTACAACAGTCCTTTTGGCACAATAACAGCCAGAAACTTTAAGGGTGTAGAGGGATGTTAACATTATACAAATCAGACCTCACCTTGTACATGTTGCATATAGTGCACCTGTAATTCTAGTTCTCCAGGTAACGTGCATCCACAGATCATGCAACGAAAATGGTGATCTGTGGCAAATGAAATTTGACCAATAAGTTTGTTCGGTTCAGTTCGTTGACCTACATGAGTTGAGGGCAAAGCCTGGGGCATTACTGGCCTCTCATTCATTACGCCTGGTGGAGTGAAGAAGATGTTCTGAGGTGCTGGACCCGGAAGTTGCCCTGCTATAGAATGGATGGGATGAGGACCTGGCAAAGCAAGAGGAGGCGCCAGAGGGAGTGGTGAGGTAATAAAAGGAGAGGCCTGATTTACGAGGATTTGAGAGGCAGAAACTAGAGGCGCCTGCTGCTGTGGCCCCTGCTGCACTGGTCCGTTTAACAGAGCTTGGGAAACAACTGGAGTGGTCTGGAAGCCGAACACTGTGCTCCCATTGCCATGAGATAAAGGAGCTGCTCCAAACTGAACACTGACTGATCCTAATGGATTTGCTTGGGACTGATGAAACTGCTTTTGTTGAAGAAGCTGTAATTGTTCGGGTTGCAACTGCTGCACTGTCTGTTGTAGAAGCTGAATTTGCTGTGGTGGTTGCAAGACCAGCTGCAATTGCTGATGTTGCTGTTGCGAAGGCGGTGGCATTATATGGAGCTGTGGATGCTGCGGCCCGGTTTCATTCGCAGGTTTTTCTTGCGAGTTTACACTCTTAGACATTTCAAGAGGAGTTACAATATTCAAAGGCTTACTGTTGCTTTTGAGCGCAGCACCGTCATCTACCGCATCCGAATTTTGCCTTGTTTGTGCCGAACTCGATGTACTGGATAGAGTAGATGGCTGTGGTGGCTGCTCAGATTTATCGGCTTCTGCGTTAACCTGCTGCGTGCCTGCTGGTGTTTTTAAGCTAAAAGTAATTACATTTTCCTTTCCTGATGAAACAAGTCCCATGTTAGTGTTTTGGGCTAAATCAGAGACTGGCCACTTTGATAACTGTTGACCTTGAATATTCAACCCATGGTTCGGAGAATTCTGAGTGTTTGACACTGGTGAACGAGTCTTTGCATCCAATGATAAAGACCCATCTGCAGTGCCTGGTGACATTGGAGTTGATGACGGTGAATTAACCCACGAATTAGGTTGTTGCTGCACCTTTAATTCACTCTTGGATGGGCCAACAGTGCAGCCCCTAGTAGGGGATGTTGTGCTAGTTGAAGCTGTATCACAGTTATTTTGTGCTGTGCAGTTCTCTGGAAGCTGTTTGGGAGCTGTGCCAGCTTGACCTGATGGTGCCACCTCAGCCCAGCCAGAACTCTGCTGCTGAGATGCAATCTTGTGGAGACCCTCTGGTTTTGGCAAGATAGGTTTGAGATGTGTTGCTGATTGCCATTGGTGCCTGAAATTATTAGATTGTCCTTCAGATAACCATTTAGACTGCTGCTGTTGCTGCGAGTGAATTTGAATTTGCCACTGTTGTTGCAACTGAACGGGCATAAGCCGAGTTTGCTCGTTCCTATCCGAATCGAAAACATTAGACTCTTGTCCCAACAAGTTCGGCACCGAAGCCTGCAAAATCTGATCAGTGAACGGAGCCTGCTGCAGAGGCATTGCCCTGTCCACATTTCCTCCCATTTTTGGCCAACTTGAAACCCATCTTCCACTTCTCCTGCCCCTTCCAGCAGTACTTGTCCTCCCTCTTTGGGAACCAACAGTTGAAGAGTAGGACTGGCTTGCTCCTTGACGTTTTCGCGCATGTATTTTTTGATGAACAAGGAGACTGCTAAGCCAGGGGAATGATTTATGGCACTCTTGGCAACGATGTGGCCTCTCCCCAGTGTGGGTGTTCAGATGGTCACGAAGAAGGTATGCCAAACCAAAACTCTTGTTGCAGATGTGACATTTGTGAGGCTTATCTCCTGAGTGGCAAAGCATGTGGCGCTGCAACTGACTCTCATCACTGTAGCCCTTGCGACACTGAGTACAGCGAAAAGGTTTCTGCTGATGAAGTCTCTGGTGGGTCTTCATGTTCTGAAGAAATGCAAAGTCCTTTCCACAGTCAGGACACTTGTATGGCTTCTTGCCGGAATGGATGATCAAGTGCTGCTGTAAATAGCTGCTGAATCGGAATGACTTTTTACAAACGTGGCACTGGTAACCCCTGTTGTGTATGCGCATATGAAGCTCTAAAACGGACCGGTAGCGAAAGCTTTTGCCACAGTCTCTGCATCTTAAAGGTTTTTTTTCACTCTGGTCACCCCATTCTCCATCCACTGAAATGTTATCAGTGCTAGCCGAGCTTGCTACACTGAGAACCTCCCTCTTTAATGGAGTTGCTATAACCTGATGAGTCAAGGCATGTGACTGTAAGGTGGATTCATCCAAGAACTGGAGTGGACAACTGGGACAAGAGTACATATTGTACCTTTTTTGGCCATTACTCAATTTTTCATATTCTGACTCATGTGTCAATATATGGGCCCTTAGGTCAGCTGTTTTGTAAAAGAGCTGAGGACACAGTGGACAGTTGCGCTGGTGCTCCATGTTTGTATTGGTGTTCTCTTTTCCTATAGATTCTAGACCTGAACCATTGGGCAATTCAATATTTTCTGTAATAGTTGCCTCAAAACCAGGAGAACTGGTGAATTTCTTGTGTTGGCGACAGTGTGCACGCATATTCTGTGCAAACGCAAATCTCTTCCCACATTCTGTGCACCTGTATGGCTTCTGGCCAGTGTGAAGGTATTGGTGCTGTTGCAAAAGGCTGCCATATTTGAAGTTTTTGCCACATATGGTGCACCGGTGTGGTCTTTCTTCGGTGTGCTTGCGGCGATGGTCCTCCATGAACGAGCGGTGCCTGAAGACCATGCCACAATCGGGGCATTCATAAGGTTTAAGGGCAGCATGGGAGCGCTGATGTATGTGCAACGTCACAGCACACTGAAAGCCCTTATTGCACTCGAGGCACCTATAAGGACACTCTAACGAATGGCTCTGCATGTGAGCATTGATGGACACTCTGTACTGGAACTCTTTGCGGCACAGTGGGCAGCGATAAGGCTTCTCCAGGCTCTGCTGGCAGGCATGAAGCTTATATCGGATCAGAGATGCAAAACAATCACCGCAATGGTCACATTCAAATAGCTTTTCCTCTCTGTACTCTCTTAGCTGAGACCGCTTATAAGAGACCAGTGTTGAATCTGGAATACCATTTTGTTTGTGTTCGCTGCGGTGCTTGATGAGGCTGCTGCGATGCTGAAAAGTGAGGCCACATTCTTTGCAGGTGAGAGAAGCCTGCTCATCTTGATGCATGTGGAAGTGGCGATGCAGGTCGTAGGTCTCTCGTCTAGTGAAGCTTTTGCCGCAGTCACGGCAGTTCAGGCGGTTTTTCCGCTGCTTGTCCACATCAGCCGCCTCATGGCACTCCTCATCGTCACCTGGCCCCCTGTCCTCTTCTTCTTCAGGTTCTTTACTTTCCTCGTCACCTTTGGGTTCTCCTTCCTCCTCTTCAGATATTTCCTCTCCCTTTTCCTCCTCTCCCTCCTTAGAGTCACTATCACACTCCATGTCCACACTCAGATCTGTCAGTTCTTCCTCCTCATCTCGTGCCAGTGCATCTTCATGTCCTATGGTACTCCCAGTACTTAAGCCGAGGTCTTCCGTTGTCTGGTCCTCTGGTGTCCCTTGAGGTTCGTGCCCTATAAAAAACATAACATACTATAATATTTCTTGTTCTTTTGCTGAAGATGTATTGCTTAGCAATCATTTATTTATATTTCAAGTATCATTCATCTAGGTATATACATGTCTCACCTACACAAGCAGATGTCAAAAAAGAGAAATCACTGTGGATTTGCCAATATATAAATGGGTATATGTGCACAGATACGGCACATGACATAATTATGCTTGCCAACCAGACAGGCAAAGTAACATTTTTGCGGCACCTCAATTGCTTTCAACTGGTTTTCCCTGTTTGCATATTGCATGCGGTTTTCCTGTAAACATTCCATTTTCTGTGTATTTGAAATGTTTGAATTTTACAATTCAAGCATTAACACTAAAGTAAGTAAGCTGAGATACTGATTCTTTTTTCTGCATTTACAGTCACCTAAAAGTATTGGAACAGCAAGGCTAATGCTTTTGTTCTTGCTATACAATGAATATGTTTGGGTCTGAGATAAAAAAATAAATAAATAAATAAAAAAGAAGAAGAAAAGAGAGGTGATGGATCAAAATTTCAGCTTTTACTTCCTGCTATATACTAGATGTGTTAAACGACTTAGAATATGACACCTCTTGGACCCAGACCTCCCAATCCTTTAGCGAGCAAAAGTATTGGAACAGATAATCAAAGTAAATTTGGGTAAATAACAGTTAACGGCACACCAGAGATAAGTGTGCTCAAGCACTTATTCCCGGTTTGCTGTGTTTCAAGGACGCGATGTATTTACTGTGCAATTGTCTGTTTTTGCTCGGTTTAACCTCGTAACTGCATATAAATATAATATAAAAGACACTGATCTCACTCCATAGGTTTAACATTGTGGATCTGTTGAAGACATTGTTATAACGATATACCGGTATCCAAAATTTGCGTACCGGTCAAGGAACCTGACCCGGTATACCGGAGGACCAGTACACCACCCAGCACTTACATATGTACATGTATATACACACACACACACACACACACACACACACACAGACACACACACACAAAGCATAACACATGGTTCAGTGTTTACTATCCTACTCAGGACTTTAATTGATGAATCTTTAAATTAGTAGGGTTTAATGTAAAGGTTTTACTGTAAAAAACATGAATCAGCCACAGGACCAAGTGATCAGTTAACAATAGTAAGTGAGAAAGTGAGCGCTGACCATTCTTTTTCTATGTATGTGCATGTCACAGAGCCACAATTTCAACAGTAACTGCAAGCAGCAAAGCAACAGTATGACGAGCAACATCCGAGTTGAGGTTTTATCCATTCTGATCAAATCAGGTATGCAGTGAAGAATACAAATCACTGGACATTTGCTCTGGTACTTCTTCAGATCCACGCTCTCAATTCCCTACCTGCATTCCTTCCTTAGTTCCCATTTATGGCTTGATGTGCAAAAAACGAAAGAAAATCCTGCAACAAGCTATGCACAGTTAGCTTGGTTTGCTTACACACTCACTCGCTTCATCCTGGTCAGGTCACAGTGGATCCTGAGCCCATCCCTGGAAACTTGAGGCGGGAACACACCCTGGACAGTTCATCACAGGGCATTCATACACTCATTCATACATCAGGGCAATCTATTTTAGCCAATCCCCCTACTGGCAGGTTTTTCGGAGGTGGGAGGAAACCGTGGATCCTGCCGCCTCTCAACTCCAATGCTGTTTGCTGCGCCAGAGAGAGCTGCCCATAAACCCTAGCGCATAACACGCAAAACAAACAACCAATTTTCACACACTTATTTTGTGTTTAACTAGTGCTACTTTAATTAGCAAAACAAAACACATAAATGAATATTTAAAAAAAAAAAAACATGTATACATTTATAAAAAGTAGACTATAAGCAACATAAATAAATATTGTGGCCTGGGGTGTATTTATTTAACTAGTCACTGGTATATTACGCATGCAGCAGCATACACTGCCCTCATCATTCACCATAAACCACCAGGTTTCGAATGTGGAACTCTGACCATGGCCTTACTTCTCATGCTTCTCCAAGCAGATTAGGGTTTTATGGGATTCTAATATGTTGTCATGACTCCTAACCTCGTGATCTAAATAACCTGCAGCTTCATCAGTGCTGTCCAATGTGTCCATGGTGCTGAACGAAGAAGTCAAGTCCACTTCTGATTGGACGTAAAGCCGCCCAATGGCAAGAAGCTATTTTTGTCTGGATGCATAATTATAAATGTGCACCGAGATTCAGCTACAGTATTACAATATATAATTATCCAACACGTGATGAATCCGACAGGCTAATGCAAGCAGGCTAATTCTAACTCACCCGTGCCTTCTTTGCCTGAGAGGCTACATGTCCTTGAATCCTCTTCTGACTCGGACCAAACGAGTCCAAAATCTTCATCCTGGGAAACATCATCGGGTTTATGAGCACGTGCCTTCGGCACCGCTGAGTCAGACTCACGGCGCGGGTTTGATTCTCCGTTTCGTACAAAGCCACTGTGAACGGATGAATTGTTCAGTGCCTCTGCAGACTCTTTCGTTTCTTTTGCGTCGGCGTTTTCTTGAAATAAATCCTCTTCTGACTCGGCGGCTTCATCTGCCCTAGGCTCGCCTTCAACTTCTTTGCGTTCTTCCAAGAAATCACTGTTATTGCACTGGTTGTCCAGGCTTTCTTCGGGTTCAGGCCGTAAATCGGCCATATTTTACTGAACGTTCCCCGTCTCACTCATCTCTGACGTCATCGACACCTTTTTTTTTTTCTCTCGCTCTCTTCCAGTTAGTATCGTGGCCGCTCCCTCGACCGCCCCCTGCTGTTCTGGAGTATAGGGTATTTACGTACAAGCGACCAAGAAAAAGGAAAAAAAAAACAAACAGATTGCTCTGTGATGCTAATACAGATTACAGGTTTTACTACACTAACATTAGACAAGTATAAGTTAACTACATATATTAGAAATGCCACCGAAACCTTCTGCCAACTAGATGGGCATTTGGTGAACGCAGACCTCTGCCAAGGACAACAGTCGACTCCGCAACCACTTTATTTATCTGGATATATTTCCATAGGTGGACAATAACAAAGCACATTTACTAGAGAATTTTGAAACCTATGACATTTAAAAGACAAATATTGTACATTAGACTCCATTTTTATGAAGGTTCCCGTTCCTGTTCTCGTTACTTTGAAACATACTTCCGAAGTCAGCAGATGAATTTTCTTTTCTTTTCTAAAAACGCGATAGGCCATGTGCTATGTTTGTGACAGGAGAAAGTTAGTCAGTAATCAGTAAATCACTCCTACACTCAAGTTCAAAGTACTTGATGCATTTTTTGAGTACTGTAGTTCAGTTCGAACTTGGCAATGCTAATGATGGCTATGGCAGATAAAAATGCCAGTTCCTCACCAGAGCACCCATGGCCATATATGTCCATGCTTTAGATTTTTTTTTTTTTAAATGAAGATCCTTCACTGGAACTAAGAGGCCCAAACATATCAGCGTGACAATGCCCCTGAGCGCAAAGGTGTCAACTCATTATTTAATGCCATGCCATTGGACTAGGATGTTCAACAGGCATATACGGGTGTCATGGTGAGGATTCCACATACTTTTGGTTTCCAGCGTCTCACTTGGATGAGTACACATCTGCATTTTAGTCTTTAAGAACTGTACCTCCTCCCTCAAAGTTGTTTTTCTTCCTGCAACTCTGTGATATTTGTAATGGAGAGATCATTTCCAACAGACGTATTTGTTGTTTTTCATATCTGATACACATGTACTGTATCTAACGCCTTGTCCTCGATTACTCCCTCCATTGACTGGACTGCAGATGTTCTTCTAAGGGACATCTGATCTCTGTTCATTTTTCTGAACGAGTCGGGACTGTGATGAAGCTTTGATGGTACGTAGCCAGGGCTTACATGTTTACACAAAAAGGCACAAGGATATTTGTAATTCAATAAGTTAGCTATTTGGCTGTCGTTAGCATTTTGGCTGTTTGTTAACTAAATGTTAGCAGAGCAATTTCAGGTGCAGAACTTGCACAGAGGACATAGAGAAAGAAAATAAACCCCAAGGGCAGCCTTGAGGGGACCCTACAGAACGAAATCGGTCAAGGATGGAGAACCCAGAATTCCTACTGGTGTGCCAGAAGCCATTTCGAGCTTGCTTTTCAAAACCGGGACAAAGTAAAACAAAGCAGGACAACAAAATATTTTGTACTTCCATGTCACAATTTTGGCAGTTATTATGTATATATAAAGATGGAGAAATGGAGAAATGACCACATAGTGTGTAGGCGTAATATACACCCTTCATCCATACCATTAAAACCACTTGCCTAATATTATGTAGGTCCGCTTTGTGCTGTCAAAACAGCTGACTCATTGAAGCATGGACTCCACATGACCTCTGAAGGTATGCTGTGGTATCTGGCACCAGGATGTTAGCAGCAGATCCTCGGAGTCCTGTAAGATGCGAGGTGGGGCCTTCATGGATCGGGCTTGTTTGTCCAGCACATCCCACAGATGCTCGATCAGATTGAGATCTGATCCAGTCACCTAGCATTACATTTTGGCCATTGTTAAAGTCACTCAGATCCTCACACTTGAGCATTTTCCTGCATCCAACACATACATTTCAAGAGACGGTTCTATATATAGTCGCACCTAAAATTATCCAACCCCCCCTTGCAAATTAGGTTTGTCGGCAAAATATACAAGTTTTCAGCCGTTTGCAATTAACAAATCAAACAAGACCAATTTAAATAGCTCAACACAACCAATATTATGAGTGGTTTCTCTACATTCAAGACAAAATGCCATTTTTAATGACTACTGCAGTTTTAAAATTATTATAGTTTAAAATGATCCCTTGACAGGTGCTGTTATAATGAGATAATCAATGTTATTCAAACTTCTTTTACTTGATTAGATCAAGGGACAATTTTTGCCTCCTGGAGGCCCAAGGGAACAATTTATATACAGTATAAGCTGTGTAGTAGACCACTCCATCTATACTGAAATCCATACTCCATTTTTATTATTATTATTATTATTATTACTACTACTGCTGCTCCTTTTTGTTAGCTATAGTTGCCAAACTAACACAACTATGTACGTTAAAAGGTGCAAGTCCATGTTAAATACATTGATAACATTTTAATTAAATAGAAAAATACTATTGACAAACACTACCCCGTAGTTCTCTCCTCACCAGTGGGCTATAGGGAAATCTTTGCAGGATAACTACAGTGGCATGTTATTGAATAAATGTTTTTTTGCTAATCCTAGATGTTATATGTCCACATGTTGTCTATGTCTTTTAAATAACCGTGTCGAAATTGTAATATTAATCATATTTGTGGACAACGTAATGACAAAAAGATCTGCCCCCAGTAAATATTTCACACAATGAAACATTTGCACCAGATGACTTGTAAGGTATTTAATATAGCAGATAATGTTTTAATATATATTCATCTTAAACATTATTTTAATGTTTAAAATACAGTATATTGCTGTAAGGGACAAGCTTCTTAATTAGCCGACATCCCCTTTAATCCATGTTTATATCCAGACATGTCTTGTTGGTAAAGATCTTTCTTATTTACATGATGGGGCTATAAATATACAAAATATATTCACCGATCTATTGAATCTACATTGCACTGCATGCAGAGAATATAGTAGAGCATGAAGTGGTTATTTATTTCATTTAAAATATTTCCTTTTTACCTAATAGTGCACTCTTTGTAGAGCATTTAAATTAACCATCAAACAGTACAAATACCCTTCGACACCAGATATTCACATCATGTCTCTGAAAAAAGCTACTTACTGGGTTTGCCCAAACACAACCCGTAAAAGTTGTTTAACATGTCAATTATTAAATGAACACAAGGTTGAACGAATAAAGGCAAAAGTGGTGAATGAAAATGAAATAACGTGCTACCTAAGAAAAATGTTCAGTGAATACAGAACTGCATCAGGGTTATTCTATGTCAAATAACCTGCAGAAAATTGGGTTGGGTATTGCAAATGGGGCACTCGTATATAGTTACAATAAATAAAGATAGAAAGTGAAAACAACTGTCTTCAACATTCTGAACATTTGTTAGTGAAAATGTTTCTTAGATGGACAGAATCGTCTAGGGTGGCCGTCAACTCATTTAAATTTGGACAAAACAGGAAACAATAAATCCCAGAATTTTAGCATTAAAAAAAAAAAAAAAAAAAAAACATGGGATCCTGACTTATAATGTTTTACAGGCCAATTAATTAATATAGAAAGAACAATGGTTATGTTACCTGAAAAAAAAAAAAACACAATGATGTGACACTGCAGGACTGCGACATCATGATAGTGATTTCTGAAGGGTTCACGTTAAACTATTAAAGGCATATCACGACTAGAAAATGGTTAAATGCATTTTTCTACTTGCATATATGTACACCTTTATCCTCATAAAGACTGTGTGGGTCTATAAATATGTAATGTAAAACTATAAAAGCTTCGGTGTCTTTCTGCCATCCCAAATACATTGCTTCTCCCCACTACCCGGCTATGCCTTTGACTTATTGCACACCACACAAATACAAAATGGCAAGACGCAACATACAACCCAAAATATTTTATCCACTTTAGACAGAATAGTGGAAATCCGCTCTCCAAAATCTGGGAACTGCTGGCAGCAAATTCATTCCATTTACTGCGACTGCTTGAGGGCCAATTAGGTAAAGATAGACTGATCACAATTGCTGAGAACAAATCCAAGCTAAAAGACCTCTACGTTCCATTCGTTTGTATAAATGAGGTCCATTGTTTGTAATAACAACCAAGCATTATTACATTGTCAACAGCTTCTTAGGTTAGTCGCTAAGGCTAATTGGATATGAGCTTGCGCAAACTAGCCAAGTCAACAGCTGATGCACATCATGATTAAAGAAAATAGACTCAAAGAGTAAATACAGGTTACTCTTATGGCTTGGTTTAAAGTTAAATAGTACTCTACTATAAAAAGTGATTTCAAATTGTGTGTCTTCAAAGAAATGTTTCATCCCCCGCAATACCTTTTACTGTGAACACACCGACATTAGCCATAACCAGCCCCACAGAGGCAACACAAATCCCTACCAGCAACAAGCTGCATTTTCATACTCTAATATCTAATATGGATTTACGGATATGGATTTACACTCACCGCCCACTTTATTAGAAACAACAGTATACCTGCACACTTTTCCCCCCATTCTCATATTTGATGTAAACATTAACTGAAGCTCTTGACATGTATCTGCGTGAACTTTCTTTTTTTTTTGGCGTTGTGCTGCCGCCACACGATCGGCCGATTAGATAACTGCATGAACGTTCAGGTGTTCTTAATAAAATGGACAGCGAGTGTATAGAATTGTAGACTATCCTGTAAAAATATAAAACCTTACCAACTACGTTGCATGCCAGTTCTGTACTCATACCTTTCTGGTTTCCATATCTTTTGTATGTGAAGCTTCTATCACACAAGGTAGCAAAAACCTGGTCCAGGAGCACCCTCTATCCAAAGTTCTTCACACACACACACACACACGTCCGTGCCCGTACGAACACACAAGCACACGTCAACTCAGGAAAAGGTGTGAATTAGCTGGTTTGGACCAGGGTTGGGAATGTGTGTTCCATCATATAGATTTTTATATGGAAAGACGACCTTGATCTCTGCCACCAAAATAGAATTTCTTCTAGCAAATCAATATCCCATGCTGTGTTGTGTAAATTTATTCTACTACGTTCCACAGCCATTTAACACAGAATAACCCATTCATTTCAATTTTATAAATCTTTTCACGTACGACCTAGCATCCTAATTTTTGCAACAGGCAGAATTTAGTTTTACATGGCGCAACCTGCTCTTATTCAACTGCACACCTCGATATAAAACGTTTGTAGAAATAAACAGTATTTCAGGATAATTTACATATCTAATGCCTACGCTTTCGTCTGTGGTCCCCCGGCCTACCCCGGCATGGCCTTTGGGCACTCATCTCAGTTGCTGATTCAGGCTGGGAAGTGCCATCTAAAATATCCGGGGGTAGGGGAACGGACGTCGCAGCTGTCGATATTTGTTCACTTGCATTTTGAGGAATTTGTTGTTCAAGCTCGTGGGATAAAATTTGCTGTGGTAGATCGTCTTGCTGTTGCCGTTGCTGCAAATGTTCTTGTGACAATCGTTGTGGAAGCTGATGATGTGGAATTTGGTTCTGTGGAGGCTGAGTTTGCTGCTGCATTTCGAGAAGGCCCAGAAGTCTCTGCAAGAGCACATTATTTTGCTGTAAGCTGATTGTCAGAGCCTCTTGTGAGGCCACAAGTGTTCGCATGTCGCGCCTGAACCCTTCGCCGAACTCCCTTAAATTCTGCTCAAGGCGATCTCCAAGCTGCACAGCTGCTTCCCCGAGTCCCCGAAGTTCATCCTCCAGCCAGGAAGTGCGTGAAGGAGGAGGATCAACTGGGCCCTGATGTGCTCCAAGTGATGGTTGTGGACTTGGCTGAGGAGTACCATTCAGGAAGGGGGCGCTATAGAGAGGTGAAGGAGGAAGCCAGCGTTCCGATGTCGGGGCTGGGACTATCCCTAACCCGAGGCCTAATCCCAGTTTGTCTTCCATGCTGTTATCTACACCTTCACAGTTGGTTCCTTCCTCACCTTCGGGCTCATGAGACTCATCCTCCTTTTCAAAGCCATCTCTTTCAGAACCGTCTCCTCCTGTAACTGAAGCGGAAAGAAACTCAGTAACTGTGGATTTTTTTTTTTTTTTTTTCTGCAAAAGATCATAAACTTTTTTATTTTTTTACAACACCATGTGACATGGAAATACACTGGTACTGAACAGCATGTGTCTATTTGTTTATGAATAAACATCGTATGGTGAGGTGTCCAAATATGCTGAAACATTTCCAAAAGGTACACTTATGTTCACGCCGAGAAAAGGAAATACACGTACGAACATACAAAATACTGTAATGGAAAAGGAAAGGCAGAAAAGTGCCTAAATTGTCCAATTTCCATGCAGGGGGTTAACGTTCCTCACCTGGATCAGTGTCAGACAAACAGGTGAAACTGGCCTTTCCCCTTGTACTCAATTTTTGTCGGGCTTGGTGAAACCTGGGGCTCAATTGGCTAGGCCCTCCCAGAACTGAACTCCCTCTGCTGGAGGGAAGCCATGAGCGGAACCTAGCGTCTGCCAGCTTTCCACCATTGCGTCTCTTCAGGTCATCCCAACGTTTCTTCACTTCCCGAAGCGTGCGTGGGACTCGGGATACAGCGTTCACACGCTCCAAGATTCCAGCCCATATTCGCTCTCGCTCACGTCGCCGGAGTCTGCCGGCCGGGCCGAACAATTCCCCTTCGCACCGAGTTACTTCTGAGACCAGCACCTCCAATTCAGCGCCGCTAAACCTGCTCTTCCTTTTACCTGCACCCCCTGAAGCCAGTGCTGCTGAAACGCCTCGGCCTGATGGTGAAAGGCAAAGGTGTTAAGCATGTTGCTGTACGCTGTGAGGATTTCTACAAAGCAGGCCATAAGTGAGCTAAGAATAAACAGTTGCTCAGTTTACCAGGATGGAAAACATTAACTCATTCTTAAGAACAAATTTGGCACGAGAGCCGGACCTTCGTTGTTATTTTATAAAAAGAACCAGATTCTCAGCGGTGACCTGTTGGTTAATAAAGTGCATTCGATGTAATATTGGAAAACCTTATGTGAAGTAATATGACATAATAAATAAAACTCAAGATCAAAATCATGAAAAAGTCGGACGTCTTTGTGAATGCTACATTTGCCGAGAAGTAATCAAAGACCCAGGAAAAATAAAAATAGAACAAACAGCAAGTCTGCTTAGTAATTTGTTATGGGACATAAAACAAAAAAATGCACACCTTTAAAGACCACTGCAAATAAATCTCATATAATGACCCTTAATCTTCCCCTTAAAGCTGCCAGTAGAATCTTTGTCCATCAGGGTATTATACTAATAATAATTTATGTATATATATATATATATATATATATATATATATATATATTTTTTTTTTTTTTTTTTTTTTTTTTTTTTTCTTTTTTTTTTTTTTAAAGCAATACAACACTATTTAAATATTTATTTAAATAAATAAAGACTCAAATTCCAAGTACACAGGTGATGAAGAAGCACACGCTGATGTTTTACTGTATTTACGGCGTTATTTTTCCTCTTTCTTTGCGTTACTGTTTCTTACTTTGTGACGAACACTCCCCACAACCAATAATGACATTTTAGGAATTATTCGGTTCATGGGATCGAAGGATCATGGAATGCTTTAGTGTTTACTCGACTACTCCATCACAAGCAAATCAGCTGATAAACAGACTGATGAGTAAAGAGAAAACACTACACTGCTACAGGCCAGCACCTCAGACCTAGGCTACATCTGAAACAGAAGATTGCCGCATGCTTGCCATGCTACATGCGACGGCCGCCTCGTAAGGCATGACTTTTGACTGAAGGCGTCTTCTAAGCATGCTCGTTTCAAACGTTTAAGGTAGCGTGTGGAAGTAGCTCGCCGTGTAGCTGGCTGGCTAACAGATGACTTATAAATCGTACCAAACCTATTTATTTATTGGCTTACAAATATCTAAAAGCCCCAAAACACAACGTACTGATATACAAATTCACTTTTCTCTGACGCTCGGTCCACAATCTCTTACAAACAAAATGTCGGATGCATGAAGGAGCTGCCGCACAGATTTATGGGTAATATGGAGGATACATCGGTGCTGCCTTCAAACGTACATATGTTTCAGCCTTTTAAAGGAGTCACTAAAATGAGCGACTCAGTATTGTATACGCAGTCGCTCGTATCACTCGGACGGGCCTTTCAATTGCGTTCAGACTGAAGACTCTTGCAACTCGGCAGATAGCCCTGACATATGATTATCAACGCAAGTTTTACAGGTTATAGATTTGTGTACGTGTGTGTCATTGTCTTTTTACACGTTCAAGAATTGTTACCGATCAATTACTGACCAACTGTTACTGAGAACTGACTTTTGTCAGTAAATCTTTTCCAGTATAACAGAGATTCTTTTTTTTCCAGCATATAAGTTGAGTCAAAGAGATGAAGGAGTCCATTTTGGGTTCATTTGGTCCTAGCGGTTATTCTGCTACAGGCTTGTATTTAGTTGCATCTATGGCACTGCAATATCTCCAGCAACATGAGGCACAAACTAACCCATACGTTTACTTGAACTGGAAGACTGCACATTAGTCCTTAGTCTCACTCAACGTCACGTGGCTGAATGGGAAATTCCCACAGCTACGCTCCGAAATATAGTGGAAGGCCTTCCCAGAACAGTGAACAGGAACCAACTTTGAAATGGGATGTCCAACACACACGCACGCACGCACAAGATTTTGACCATATAGTATCTCTACAAAACAAAACGTGTCACTTCCTATGTGCGAGTTTTTATTACCTGATCCGTGAGTATTCTGGGAGTATTTTATCATCTCCTCTGTGTATTTGTTCTCCGGCCTGCCAAACACTTTGAGCTGAACAGTGTTAAAACACAGAATAAAGGTAGCTCGAATACGTCGAATAGTTTTCCCCATACGTGTATCACAACATATTTAGACAAACCTAAACTTTGGGCATATGTATGGTACCAAAATTAGCATCGCCATACCCGAACACTTGGTTTGCTAAAACGGGACAAAAATGCAGACACTAGGCTTCAACACTGACAGGTGGTGAACACACACACACACACACACACACACACACAC
>JAQQZR010000033.1:4312842-4325560 GCA_030068235.1 Notoglanidium macrostoma
CTCTAAATTGCCCATAGGTGTGAATGCGAGCGTGCGTGGCTGTTTGTCTGTGTCGGCCCTGTGGTGGACTGGCGACCCATCTCGCCCCAAGATGCTGGGATTGGCTCCAGCTTCCCCGCGACCCAGA
Source organism: Notoglanidium macrostoma (assembly GCA_030068235.1). Taxonomy (NCBI): domain Eukaryota; kingdom Metazoa; phylum Chordata; class Actinopteri; order Siluriformes; family Auchenoglanididae; genus Notoglanidium; species Notoglanidium macrostoma. The sequence goes on from JAQQZR010000033.1 coordinate 4,312,970, forward strand.
CGGATAAAGCGCTATAGATGATGGAAGGATGGATGGAAAATCATTCCTTGTCACCGTGTGTGAAATGATCCCAATTAATGCTTGGCCAAATTCCATAACAAACTGTGTGATAATGTATTCTGTGTCTCCATGCATTGTTATACCTAGAGAAAACATGTTTTAAACGGTGAAGGAGAGTCTGGGGCTGTTCGTGGCTGCGTAACAGACTACAACATGGATTATCCATTCATCAAAGTGTGCTTAAAGTAATAAGGATATATTTTCTGTCTAAAGGATATATTTAGCATGCGTGGTAACTCTCAACTCACTGGATGAGGGGCCAGGCACATAGGCTGGTAAGGTTTATTAATATGAGCAAGTCAATACTTTAAATGATCCCTTGCTCAAACATAAAGGTTTCATTTCACATTTCAAGTTCCAAGTTCAGCTATGCTGTTCTCCTATTGGCAGTGTCAGGAAGAAATTTGCTTCCCGCACTTTGTCGTTGGCTGTCTTTGGTCACAGTGGCACTAAATTGGTTGTTAGTAAGCATATCACATTATAAGTCATGAGCAAAGAAATCTTTATGGTGTTCAGAAGTGACAGCAAAATCAGGCCAAACATTGGGTAAAAATGTTTTTTTGTTTTTTTTAAACAGTCCAAAGGTCAAACAGACATTTTATTTATTTACATATTCAGTATCACAATAAAGTCATGGTTATATTATAAAGTTAGCATGAAAGAATGTTTGTGCTTGCCTGTCTAACACCCATCACTGTGTAGACCTATTGTATTGTAACTGACTGGATAGTTTTTCTACGTATCCGGTAAACATTTTGTGACTGAATCATCGTGAATGACCGCCACTTGAGTTTTAAAAGTTTGCATGACATCGATAAGTCACCTGATGGATAAAGTTATCCGAGAAAGCCTACTGGCAGCTTCAACGTGCAACATGGAGAGGTGCGGCTTACTTTGTTGAATGGGTATCAGCTCATCAGAAGCCACTCCAGGAGCAACAATGTTGGGATGCACGACCACCACGTTGAACGGCAGGCCAGCGTGATCACAGCTACCTTCGGAGTCGTCGTCTTCACGGGGGAAGCCGTCCTCCGAGACGCGACCTCCGAAGGCGCCTTCAGGCGACTCCACTTTAATGTGCATGGGAGGCGAGCGCTCATACAGCAACCCGCCCTCCTCATAATATTCACTCATGGATCACAGCCAATGCAGCGCCATTCACAAAAGAGCAATCACACTCAGTCATGACCAGTGTTCAGTGAGTGTGCACATTGCATGATTTGCCTCAATTAAAGTCATATGCCAGCTCCAAAGTGATACCTCCTGTGACTCAAGAACGACACTTTGAAAGTGAAGTTGAAAGGAAAGCGATCTCCTGATACAGAGGACACAGACTGTCTTTCAACACAAGTGGATTTGGACTTATTGGGGATTCATATATTCTGGAGAAAAAAAATAAATATTGGACTAAAGTTTACTGTGTGAACGTGTATCAGAACTCCACCAGAAGGAAAACGCACCTTCAGATGTAAAAACAGACATACAAAATAAACCCCAAAAAGATTATGTTTAAAAAATCAACACATAAAAGTAATCGCCATAAAAGGGTGTTATGCAGCAGGAGGCAGCGCCAATACTGAGCAATCGAGCTCATCTCATGGAAATCAGATCTGAAAACAAGGGGAAAATCTGAGCTAATAAAACCGATATTATATTAAAACAAAGCAAAACCTATAAACAACACAACGCAGTCAGAGTAACACACCCAAAAAGGTGAATTAAACCATGGCCTGCATTTAATCTGTCGCATCAGTGCTCCTTTATTCTGCACCACATCCGCAATGGATGGGCATCCGGCATAAATTAGCTAAGCTAACTGCTAGCTAGCAACCGTAGCCAGAGCTTCTAACTGGCAAACGGTCACTGCTGACTGACTAAAACCGCGTTCACCGTAACTATCAGAACCAGTGTTGTCTGAATAAGCGAGGTCCTTTCTCACCTTTGTGCCGATGGTTTATAACTCACAGACAGCATAAAAAAATCTACCTTAACAACGTTAAATCTATGTTGAAAATCTTTTGTGGCTTCATGTACACAGTCGGAGAGCGGTCGCAGAAATGTGACGTCACTACGGCCCTGACGTCGCTTCATAACATTTCACATACAAGAGCCGACAACAGCAAGAATAATTATATTATCATTAATATCTTTATTATTATGGCAAAGCATTTTATTTCTAAATGTAAATCTAGTAATTCTAGGCCTGTGTTGACTTTTTTTTAAACTGAAGCCAATCTTTATTCAAACATCTACAAATAAAAAAGAATAAAAGAAAGAAAGAAGGAAAAAAAAAAAGACTGTGCACTTTATTTGACTTTTTAAAAAATGTAATTCTGTCTGTCCCCGTGGCTCATTTCCTTTTTCTTTTTTGTCTTTGTTTTAATTTACTCTTTAATTTTCTGCTTCAATGCTAGGTTATATATTTTATATATATTTAGGGTATATATTTTTTTAATGGTGAATTTCTATAATGAAATTTCTGTTATTTTCTTGTATTTTTGCAAATAAAAAAATGCTTGGCGTCTGGTAACTAGAAATGTTATAAATAAATCTGCTTAATAAACTAAAACAACAATTAATTTTGTATAGAAATACTACAACATAGAACATAAGAATTTACTTACTTATTTAAATCATAGGTCCATTTTTTTTTTTTTAAAAAAGAAAAGACTTGTAGGTAACTAAACATGAAAATTCTTTCTTCCTTTGACAGATGTTGATTCCCACACAAGCCATGTTCCGGAGGTCTTTTCAGTATGTGAATGCGATAACCCTTCTATTTCCATTCTTTTTCCATGAGGGTTTTGACCTTATAACTGAATAGTAAAAAGATAAGAAGAAGAAAAAAGAAAAAGAAAAAAAAAGATTATTTATAATCATATTTAATTTTGGAATTACAGTTAGTAAATAACACATTATGTGTTGGGCCCATAAGGTAGCTCTTCTGCAAGTGTTTTTGTAAATAATAATAATAATAATAATAATAATAATAATAATAGTAATAATAATAATAATAATAAAATATCCTTACTCAGTCAGGACTTTTCCCCTCCCTTCCTCAAAAAGTGCAGTAAACCATAATTTACTATGTTCCCTGTGAATAATCTAAATTCAATTTGAATTAAGTTTGTCTTACTCTAACACACCTGATTTATTTCCTTAAGGTCACAGTAGTGGGCTTATGAACAATTTCAGTTAAGTAGTTTAGTGAAAAATACTAAATGATAATTCTGTGACGTTTGGATAGAAAATCCTAGTTCTTAATGTAATAATGTGTAATTATGTGTAATAAAACCACTGCAAAACAATCAAATCCTTTGCATTGGTAGGCTGTTTCATTAAAAAAAAAAAAATTTAAAGTTAAAATGAAAGTACAATGATCTCATGCGATAGTTGATATAAATTAAATACAACTGCAAATTTCTTATCTTTGCATGGCATTGGGTTGCCATCTGCACATTCTCAAGACGACTAATCATTAATTTGTGGATTTAAATAATTCAGTGATAAGAGGAAAATATAAAAGCTGTGTTTTCCACATAGTTTTCTGCTGATCATCCCTGACTCCAATTATGAAGTGGATCATTTTACTCTCTCTGTTTGCAGTGGCATGTATGCTCCTATTTGTGTATATTTCTTTTTTTTGCTTATTAATAGAATTTGTCAAGATTTATTCTGTCCTATATTTGGACATTTGGGATTATTCTTCCCATATATACATGTTTCGGGCATATTTGTGTATGTCGTGTTTGCTTGTAAAGTATAATTTGCAATTACTCCCTTTTTTTTCTCTCTGCCACAAAGTCACTGCCCCTGTTGATGAGGAGGATAAGATTGTTGGAGGGTATGAGTGCAGAAAGAACGGCGTGCCCTATCAGGTGTCTCTGAATGCTGGATACCACTTTTGTGGAGGCTCTCTGATTAGCAACCTGTGGGTTGTGTCAGCTGCTCATTGCTATAAATCGTAAGTAAAGTCTTTTTCACTCGGTTCGGTAAACTGGTCAAGGACACAGTAGTTCCTGAGCCAAGCTTGGGAACCTTTCTTATGTCCAGGCATCCTGTTGATGTCAGTTGTGTGTGTACATGTGACAGATAGAAGAACCATGAAGGTGACTAAATCACTATGTTTAGATCTACACAATCTCTTTGATGTAAATATCATTTAAAAAATGAGGGGTGGGTGGTGGTTGATATTAAGAGATTTAGTCAAATTTAATAATTTGCAGTAGTAGTAGTATTGTTCCACAATTTGTACCTCAAACAGAGGGCTAATAATCTGTTTCCAGGATTACGAAGAGTCTTGTGTCCTTTCAATTAGGCGTGTTGAGGTGCGTTTGGGTGAGCACAACATTGATGCCAGCGAAGGAACAGAGCAGTTCATTAGCTCGGCAACAGTGATCAGGCACTCCAGTTACAACAGCAACACTCTCAACAATGATATCATGCTCATCAAGCTTAGCCAGCCTGCCACCCTGAACAGCTACGTGGCAACTGTGGCTTTGCCCTCCAGCTGCGCTTCTGCTGGTACAGTGTGCCTCATCTCTGGATGGGGAAACACCCTCAGCAGTGGCAGTAAGTGTTCACTTATGCTCCTCTTAGGATGATACAGTGCTTCTTATGCAAGCAAGAATCCCCCTTCTCACTACATAAGTGCAAGAAGGAAAGAATAATAATAATAATATTAATAATAATAGGAAAAAGAATAATAAGATCATAACAATAATGACTACCAAAATGGCTCATTATAAACACTGTACATTATGCAGAAAGCAATGTGGTTGTAACAACTGTGACTACAATAGGCTACCATGTTTCTTTTAAAAGCAAGCTACCCCTCCCGTCTGAGGTGCTTGGATGCCCCAATCCTGAGTGACACCTCTTGCAGAAATTCTTACCCTGGTGAGATTACTTCCAACATGTTCTGTGCTGGCTTCCTTGAGGGAGGCAAAGATTCTTGCCAGGTAATGCGATCATGGTTCGAACAACACTATCAATGAAAGTTATTTTCATTTAAAAATACAAAACAGAAATGTAAATGTAATTTAGTGTTAATCATATGAAAGCACATGTCAAATATGTAATTATAAATTACATTATGATAAATTAGAGTCCACATTCACAAGCGAAACATTTGTGCTACTTCTTTTGTGCTCTCAGTAATCACTAATCCGTTCTCTTTGCTGCTCACCCCCTTCCCATTTTCAGGGAGATTCTGGTGGACCAGTCGTGTGTAACAGTCAGCTGCAGGGCATCGTGTCCTGGGGTTACGGCTGTGCTCAGAAGAATAGGCCTGGCGTCTACACCAAAGTCTGCAACTACAACGCTTGGATCAGGGACACCATGAGCCGCTATTAGTTCCTTCAGATTTTTGTGGCATTATAGATGCTCATTACAACATCTGAATAAATAAGCTACGTAACGTTTACCTCCGCAAAAGGAAATGCAAATGGGTCATTTATTTTAATCATAAAAACAATAAAGTCCTAGTGATGGAACTCTGGTCTAAATGGTTTTAGCAAACATTGCATAGCATCAGATGGAAAAAAAATCTGATTTTTTTTTTTTATATCACCTTTATTTCAAACTGCAAAAAAAAACAAAACCCTTTTCAGATTTTAAGTATCTATAAGAAAATCCCTGGGCTCGCTGTAATGTGATCCTCTTATTTTACATGCATAAGTGATAAAGGAATGCCTTTGGGAATATGTCCTGATTTTTTAAATTAACACTGTTCCATTAGTCATTATACATCAAATCAAATTACAGATATTTAAACAGGAGGACGCAAGCTTGGCGTGGGGACAAAACACAAATATAAAATTTATATTTTTCTAAACAGTCTTAAAATGTTTGGATAATCAGGGGTGTTAGATTTTTTTTTTTCCTTTGCATGTTCAAATTTACAAGAAAATAGTTAAGGGCACTCGGCATGCCAAATACCACATAAATTCCACTTGCTATAAGATATGGCTATGTGGGCAAACTGCAAAAACATGTGAACTGGATAGGAAAACAGAAAAATAAAACTATGACTCATGTGCTGACCTACACAATCAGCCAGGAAACTGAGACACACCTCTGGTTACGCATGAACAGCCTATTCACTTTGAATGCAACCCAATTTCTAGCTTGACATTGGATTTTAGCATGGCAGACTATTAGTGATGGTGAATAAGGATCAATAGAGGAGTACAATAAAGGGAGAAACTAATGAATATTAGATTCAGTGCCATAATAATAACACAAAAATAACAGATGTGCCCTAGTTCAAAGGTAAAGTGACTAATGCATTCACATAGCTTAGTTATCTGTCTAGATAACATGTTAGTTAGCCTACAGTTATAATATCCAGTGCATTACATGAGTCTTTTTAGAGCCAGCCATAATCACTGTGTTTGTGTTTTAAAATGTGTTCCGCGTGTAAAATATTACATGTACACAAACATTAAAAAAAGAGTGCATCTGCACTATGTAGAGAGATATTGAAAATGAAATTGGCTCTAGACCTATAGCCACTGGCACCTATACACACACACACACACACACACACACACACAAACACAAAGATCAGCCAATACCCTTCACACCCTGTGGGTACTGTTTCAAGGTGTCCCCTAACTCTTTATGAGCAGTGGTGCAACTGGAGCTTAGCAAGTACATTTTAGCCTACATGGATTCTATTCAGCTTTTGTGATCTATGGATATTCCAGGCCTAAGATGATTATTTATAACGCTTCTATTTACTATAAGGTATATGGAAAATTGTTGTCTACACCTTTTGAATTTCACAGTGAAATCCTACTTATGTCCTTCTTCTTTCATGAAGCTTTATTTGATTATTTTAAAACATGCACTACAGAGAAAATACATTTTAGGTATAAAAAGTACAGATATATTAAATAAAAAACTATACAAAACATGATATACAAAATAAAAAACACTTCTGAGCATGGAGCACCCTTAATACCACCATGTTAAAATGGACGACTTCTGGTTTTGCCAAACCAATTTTAATCACAAAAATGAACAGCAGTTTTGAACAGCTATCGAAACTATTATTTAGTCGTTTAGATATTCCAGACTCTGAGTATTTTGAGACATTTTTCTTAACTACACAAGTGATATTTCACTGTTAACACCCAACTGCAGGCAATACTTCCTACAATCATTTGATAAAAAGATGTCGTTTTTTTTTTTGTTTTTTTTTATAAGAGCACACTATTCACATTAAAACCATGACAAATTGTGCACTTCTACATCTAGTAGAAACTGTTTTAGAGTTTAGTAGTAAGTGAAAAATCTCCCATGCAGACCTCTAAAAAGTATGATGAGAATTCTTTTATAATAGCATCATATTTAGATCTCTCCTCTGGCATGTTTCAAGTAATGTTCATGCAAAGCTGGAAGAAAAGTAAAACAAGCACCACAGTCTGTGCATACTAGGTGTCCAGCTTTGTGCTCTGATTTGGACTCTAGAGAGGTCCCACTGTGCATTTCCTTAGTTTTCACATACGTACACATAGAGCCTGTTATCTCTTTTGTTCCTAAAGGCGTGGGCATAGAATCTGATGAGGCAAGTGGAAAAGTCATCATATTTTGTGCATTACCTATATCCTTTCTCTGCTGGGTTTGTGTATGATCTGAATCGGGAGGGATGGAAGTGAACCGATGACCATCACTGAGATCTTGACAATGTTCTGAATTACTTCGATAAGATGTAGAAATGCTAAGACAGAGGTTGTTTTTGTCAGGTGGAGAGTGCTGCCCCTTCCTCAGGTATTCATGTCCATTATTGTTTTGACAGCTCAGGCCTTTACGTGAATGGCAGAGCTGATGACTGAAAAGTAAATCCAAGGTTTTAAAACTGGCAGCGCATTTACCACATTCATAAGGTTTCATCATTGGCTGCACATCAACCACATAAGGCATATCCACCTGTGAGTTTTTAAAACAATGTGTTACTCGATGACGCTTTAGGACTATGGAAGTGGAAAAACCTTTCCCACAGATGTCACATAAATGAGGCATGCTCGACTGATGCCATTCCTGCTGGTGGTTCTTCAGACTTGTAGCATTGGAAAAGGTGTGAGGGCAGATGGGGCAAAAATATGCATTAAGCTCTGGATGCTGTTGCAGGTGCTCCATGTAGATACTGGCAAATCGAAAACCCTGACCACATTTTGGACAAAAGAAACGGCCTCGTCTCTGTTTGTGCATGCGCTGGTGACGCCAAAAGTTGCTCCAGTTTTCTGAGATTTTCCCGCAGTGGCCACAGGTGAAACTCTTACCCCGAGGATGACTTAGCATGTGGGCTCTCAGTCTTCCTACGTGCCTGAAAAGCCGTCCGCAGCGTGGACAGAAATACTTCCTTGGGTCAGATTTCTGGTCCAAACCATTTAACAGAGCTACAACGTAACTTGCTTTAAAAGGTAGACAATGACTGAGGTTGTTCTGAACATCATACGCAGAGGTGGCGCTCACATTAGTTGAACACGCCAGCAGAGAAGGGTATTTCTTACATTTCTGAGACTGGAAAAACTCAGACTGCGGTGTTTTATGCAACTTATTCTGATATTCCTGTTTACAAGTTTCAACCAAGCTGGGTCTCTGCACTTTTATAGGTGTGAATCCTGTATTTGCAGCCTGTGAGCCTTGATCTGTTTTAGACTCCGTGGTTTTGGTTTCTATCTTGACTGAAGTATGACTATGTGGCTTTGTCTTCGCAAGCCACATTGAAAAACAATGTTTCATGTGAGTATCAAGCTCAGAGCGAAGACTGTATTTCTGACCACACCTATCACAGCTATAACGGTGATTATCTGTGTGCGCTTGCACATGAACATCATACTCATCTCTTGTGCCAAAGCACTTTTTGCAAAGATGACACCTGAAGGTTACGACACCAGCCATTTCCATTTCTTTTAAAGTGGCATGGGTTTGCCTTTTCCCTTCGCAGGTATGCCCTTTCAGCGTCCCAATCTGAGAAAATCCTTTCCCACATTTGGAACATAGAAAAGGTTTGATGGACCAGTGTACCCTTTCATGGACACGAACAGTGCATGCCTGTGTGAATGCTTTGCCACACACTCTGCAAGAGTAAGGTTTTTCTCCACTGTGAGTCCGAAGATGTATTTTAAGCACTGATTTGTAGGGAAAGACCTTTCCACAGATAGGACAAGCCACAGGTTTTCGGCTTCTATTGAGAGGCTCATTGCTTTTGTCTGGGCAGTCATTTCTAAAAACTGGAGCCATGCTCACTTGGTTCTCCCTTGGTGGCGTCACACTCTTGGGAGCAATGGGTTTATTTTGACATACGGCAGAATTTTGCAAGGTTAAACTTTTAGGGGCATTATGGATCTTTGTGTGCGATCTAAGGTTGGAAAGTTGAGCAAAGGCTTTACCGCAAACCTGGCAACTGAAAGGTTTCTCCCCCGTGTGGACACGCCGGTGGATTACGTAAGCTGATGCATGATTGAATGGCCGTCCACAGAATTCACATTTAATAACTCGCTTTTCCTTTCGTGGACGGCCTCGATAGGAGGAAGCATCTCTTTCCAGTGGATTATCTGTATTCACTACATCGCGTTCTTCGGGACGGCATTCACCTACATTCAAAGGTTTCTGATCGCCCTGCTGAGCACTGTGCTTCTGCTCTGTTTCTGGAACTGGTACTTGAATAGGGGATAAGCTATTTGAGGCATTACTTGTCTCACTTGCTTCTTTGGACTGATCAATAAGTAAAGAAGTTCTCTGAAGTTCAACCTCCAAACTGTCACGATTGTGACTGGTGTCATTCATTTTCCCATCAGAATCATCCTTCTTTGAACTGTCCTCCGATATGGACATTTCATTAGAGGAAGTACCAGACAGAGGTTTGTCATTAGGTGCTTGCATTTCTGTATGGTCATATATGGATTTTGTTGGAGCAGTACTTTGATTTTCATGATTATCAGAAGAGTCCTTGTTACAAATGTCCACTGGATCATCATGCTGTCTGTTGTCTTCTATTGAAGACTTATTAGGCATAGATGTGTCCTCCATGAATGTGCAGGACTCCTTCATTGTGGGATTTTGGTCTAGTCCATCCATTGTATCCTCAGGTGAACTTTAGTCCAACACCTGATATTCACCACTGAAGTGTTAGAAAAGAATCAAATTCCATGTGCCTTCATACTAGGCAGCACAATATGACTACAAAATAATCATTGTAAATAAGCTGCTTTGGAGTGACTGAGTTGTAAAGCTGCTCAAAAAGCCACTGTGCCTTTAACACTGTTTGTTTAGATGTATATATACGGCAACAAAAACGGAAAGGGTGTCATTGTGGGGTTTTTTTTATATTTATGTTCCATTATGGACGAAGCTCTCCAGTCCCAAAATCCTCTGCATGATGTCCCATTCTGTCCTTCCATACATGCAGCACCACCAGGAATCTGAAGATTAGAAATAAGACTTAAATTAACACATACGAATAAAACAGAACAAAAAGTATACAAAAGTAAGCTTATATAAGATTTTAAACCTGATATGAAATAAGTTCAACAATGAAATTAACAAAAAGAAACATTTGAGAAGGGAAACAGTTCAACTTGTATAAAATTGAAAAAAAAATTATTCAATTTGAACCATTTGAAAACCACAATTTGGCTGTCACACATCCTTTTTTACTTCAGTATAACGGGTCACTCAGTTTTTGCTTTGAATTTAATTTTTCAATCCAATAATAAATTCAATCATTTTAATCCGGGACTATGCCTACTCTGGCTGAGCATCTCTGTTCTTTTCCCACTGCATAGTGATACCCAGAAATCACTCTGGAAGTTGTGGAGACTAATAGCAGGCACACTTCCTATGTAAGCACCTAACTATTTAGTACTGTACAATAAAACAATAACAAATTCTAAATGCATTTATTGCACCACCCCACCATAGTGGTCATCCAATCAGATGAATTATATCCCATGTGATACGATAAACAGAAACACAAAGAGTTGCATGTTTTCTGTAGCTGAATATAAAACTGCATTTTACACTTTGCATGTAGCACGTACTCTATGTGGAGTGCAAATAAAGAGATAGGGAACTTAAAGATGGTGGAAATTGCTTAGATCATAGGCACAAAAGAGAAAATTAAGCTAAATAACAATGAAAAAATTACTTTGAATAAAGAAAACAAATCTGAAACAATAAACTGTATGACAAATTGAGATGTCTCCTAAATGTGCCAAAACAAGAGATTTGACAAAAGACAATTTGGCAGTAACGACAAGATTGCTTTGTCAGTAGAACAGCGGTTAAACCAGGAGGTACCTGAGAAAGAAGGGTAACCAGATTCAGCATGGCAGTATGGTACTTAGTTAGGGTGCGGTTCACATGGCCGTGTAAACAGAGACATATGGGTTAATGGTTAATCTGTCAAGCAGATTTCTGAAACACCATGAGAAAGAAAAATTACTGTATGCTGCATCCTACGTAGTGAGCAAACATTGTTTGTTGGAAAGCCATATTTTTAAAACTCACAGTTATGAGAGAAATTTTTTTTTTTTTTTTTTTTTTTTTTTTTTTTTTTTTTTTTTTTTTAGCAAGGATGAACTTGAAGTGAGCTCTCTGCGAGAACAGAAACAGCAAATGGCTTAGGTTTGAGAAGTAAGTAAGACAAAAAAAATTATTACTTTCTACACTACAGCATTTAAAAAAATAAGCTGTGCTCCTAGTAATTCCATTCTGATAAGCTGGAAATTTACTTAACACTTGTCCATTAGCTATTTCAAATGAATGAATTACATTAGTTAGCTCATATTAGACAGCCTTTTCTCTTGCCCTTAATGACATAATTCTGTAATTAAATAATCATATTTATATACACTGACAGAAAAGTTCAAAGCTAGAAGTTTGTGTTCATTATGACTAAAAAGAATTACATTATTTGTAGCTAATGTATGTTAATGGGCTTTCTTTACATTTAGCCTGTACATCTGTATTCAAATCGAAACAAGTTGAACTCATTCCCAATGACATCGCCAGGTAGGTCTCCAACACCAAGTCCATACCTTCTGATTGCTAATATGTTTGCCAGAACTACTCAAAATATATTTCAAATATGAAAGAAAATACTGAAGAAAAACTATTTCTGAAATTTGACCTTGCCACTCAATTCATCCATTAATCACAATGGTAATTACATATAAATTATACAATTGTTTACCAACTGTTCTTGAGTTAGCATGAAATGAAAATCTCAGACAGACAGATGGACAAACGACAACACAAAGCGAGGCATAAAGACATAAAAATATTATGGAACAGTTTGTTCCTAGCAAGAAATTCGAAAATTGTACTGTGTACGTTTGTCCACTTTAGTTGTGCTAATACAATGACTGACCATGAATATACACACACACACACCCCACACATTATATATATAATATAACGCTCCATGTCTTAAAGTAATGATGGACTGTTGTTTCTCTTTACTTAGTCGAGCGGTTGTTGACAGAATATGGATTACTACAGTTGTTCAATAGGGCTGTT
>JAQQZR010000033.1:4325660-4339069 GCA_030068235.1 Notoglanidium macrostoma
CCAGGCACATTAGTCAAACAGAAGTAACAGTCCATCACATGGTCTTTCTGTTCTCGCCATATCATCGGAACAGCAAAAGGCATCGTCTTTCGAGTGCCTCTGATATACAGATGATGAGCTTTCTTCACAAAAGCAGTCATCCAAAGTCTCTGAGGCGCAAGTGTATATTTGCCACAGATATAGCAGAATGTATCGCGGCTGTTGCGACATTGACGAGACATATCGCCCAACACCAAAACGTCTATAGCATCGAGCTTCCTTAATGTTATATTGCTACAGATACTATACATACTCACTGACTACCTATATTAACCAAATGAGCAGGATCGCTGTATGCGAGCCACCTTTATAGCATGCTGAGACAGTGTCAAGCTCGTCCAGACCTGCCCAGGCATGCACAGGATGTCAACTTCCACAGAACTCTTCCAACCTGGCCTGATTCCATGCTTCGACATGCCCAGGCTGCACAAACCGTTCTTGATGAGTCACTTACGGGAGGGAAAATATTTGGATACAAATATAAGAAAAATCATGACAAAACTGAAGATTTCTCTGAAATGGTATGTGATGAGTAGATTTTGATGTGATATTTGTGATCAGCACCCAAAAATCTATAAGAAACACCCAACAGTGTTCAAGAAGCAAAAACTTTGTCATGCAGTGTTATTGCTATTGTTATCCTTGACAGAATGACAGTTGAGTGGAGGGCGATTTTAATTAGGTGGGGGGAGAGGTGGGAATATTAATTAACAGCCTCTCTGCCTGTCACTTGCAGCGCTGCTTTGGTGATTCGCTTCTGTGGAAATAAGGAGCATAAAAGTCGCTAGATTTTGGACAAGGCATTTGAAAATTAATAAGCATAAAATAAGTCGGCAAAGGGCCCCCATCAGTGCTGGGTCCCTTGCCGCGCCCCTGCTGATCAGCCATAACATAAAACGACCTGCCTAATACTGTGCAGGTCCCCCTTGTGCCACCAAAACAGCTCTGACCCCTTTGAGGCATGGACTCCAAAAGACCGCTGAAGGTGTGTTGTGGTATTTGGCACCAAGATGTTAGCAGCAGATCCTTTAAGTCCCATAAGTTGCAAGGGGGCCCACCATGGATTGGACTTGTTTGTCCAGCACATCCCACAGGTGCTCAATCAGATTGAAATTTGGAGAATTTGTAAGCAAAGTCAAAACCTTGAACTGTATGTCATGTTCCTCACACCATTGCTTAACAATTTTTGCTATGTGGCAAGGCACATTATCGTGCTGAAAGTGGCCACTGCCATTAGGGAATACCGTTGCTATAAAGGGGTGTACATGGACTGCAACAGTGTTCAGGTAGGTGGTACGTGTCAAAGAAACATCCACATGAATGACCGGACCCAGGGTTTCCCAGTAGAATATGGTCCAATGCATCACACTTCTGCTGCTTTCTTCACATATTGCATTCTGGTGCCATCTCTTCGCCATATAAGCAACGCACATGCACCTAGCTGTCCACATGATGTAAAAAATGTATCATCAAACCAGATTAATCAGTTCAGATGCTCACATGCCCATTGTAGGCACTTTCAGTGGGCAGCAGTGGCATGGGCACTCTGACCGGTCCATGGCTATGCAGCCCCATACAAAGCAATCTGCAATGCACTGTGTATTTGGACACCTTTATATCATAACTAGCATTAACGTTTTCCACCATTTGTGGTACAGTAGCTATTCTGTGGAGTCAGAATAGATGGGCTAGTCTCCCCACACACATCAATGAGGCTTGGGTGCTCATGACCCTGAAACCAGTTCACTGGTTGTCCTTCCTTGGACCTTCCTTGGTAATTAATAATCACTGCATACCAGGAACACTCCACAAGACCTTCCATTTTGGAGATCCTCTAACCTAGTCATCTACCCATCACAATTTGGCCCTTGTCAAAGTTGCTTAGGTTGCCCATTTTTTCTGCTTCTAAGACCTCAACTTCAAGAACTATCAGTTCAGGATGACTTGCTGCCTGACATATCCCACTCTTTGACTCTTTGGTGCCTTTATAACAAGATGATCAATGTTATTCAGTTCACCCATCAGTGACCTTAGGCAGAAATTAATGTTATGCCAAATCAGAGTATAATTATGTTAGTTTGTCCAATTACTTTTGGTCCCTAAATGGGGGAGATCTTACATTCATTACAGCAAATGAACATAGTGAATGAGAATAATTAAAGGATGTTACCCTACAATAGTCTTGGTGTTTGTTAGTTCTAAAATTTGTCATATTTATTGGTCATATCCTATAAATCATACCATCAAGTTTAGTGGATTAAAAAACTGATATACACACCCCTGTTAAAATTGCCGGTGTTTGTGATGTAAAAAAATAGGAAGAAAAAAAACTAAATCAAAGTAAAATCATTTTTCCACCTTTAATATGATTTATAAACCAACCAAATTCAAGTGAAATTATAACTTGGTTGAAGTGATTGATTGCATGTGATTGTGCCCAGAATTAACCAGTCACATTCAAACTCTTCTACAAAAGTCATTAAAATACAATTGACACCAGTGATTGTGATCAGTGATTGATACAGATAAAGATGAGGTGTTTCTGTAAAATTTTCTTGACATCATCTTTGCTTCATCAGACTGCTGAGGCCATGGTCTGCAAAGAGTATACAAAGAATGTACAGGATTTCATTGGTGAAAAGGTACTGATCAGGAGAAGGGTATAAAACACTTTCCAAAACATTAGATGTACCATGGCACACCATGAAGAACATCATGAACAAGTGGAGAAAATGGGGCATCGGTGACATTACCAAGAACAGTGCATTACCAGGGACAGGACAAAAACAGATGAAAGGACAACAAGAAAACATATAATGGAGGTGGCCAAGAGATCTATGACAACATTAAAGGAGCTTCTGGAATATCATACTGTACTGGTCACTCTCATGTATGTGACTACTCTTGTAAATCTTCATATGTCAGGGCAATCAGGTAGGGTGACTAGATGGAAGTCCTTTCTCATGAAAAAAAAAAAAGACGTCCAAGCCGACCTAAATTACTTCAAACCATGTGACAAAGTATGTAATGGTCTGATTAGACCAAGGGAGAACTTTTTGGCCATAACTCTAAAGAATATTTTTGGCATAAGAACATTATCAAAGGCCAGCATAACAAATACCAAGGGCACAAATCCAAGTAGTTGAATCTGCCTATGATCATATCACCTAATAATAGACAGCAGTTCCATAAAGACAAACCTGCAGAGTAGGGGAGCAACATGATACTGTCTGTACCTGTATTCAGATATTAACCAGAAAGGGTTACTGTCTGTGTAGAGTTTAGTTTGAAGCATGTCCTCATTCCATATAGGTTCATTCCCACCTGCCTAATACATGGCTATAGATGTGTTAAATTTCCCCTACATGAGGATGAGGGAATGTGTGTATGCATGGTGCCCTACGAGTTAAAATGGAGTCCTTTATGTATTTCATTATAATGCCTATTTGAATTTCTGGTAGGTTTTTCATTTAATACCAATAAAAAGCACTCATTTAATTATGTCGGAAAGACAAATGATTTACGTACAATTTCATAGTTTTAAAATAAATTAATTATTGTTAACGAATTATGATTTTTGAAGACCTCAGCAGAAATATGCTGCTGGGTGCACAGCGGGTGGTCTGTGTGGCCTATATGGAGCAAGAAATATTTCGGCTCAGTAAGGCAGCATTTACATCGAGCTACAGGAGGAAACAAACAAACGAGCAAATATCGCACCTCCTATTCATACCTGAATTTTTGTGTGTTTAGAAAGCATTCTCTGTCTAATTCTGAATAATTGTTATTTGGTTACTGAAGATTGTTCCTTGCTGTGGCCAGTACATGCCCTATGGCCCTATTTAGACCATACTGCAGCCATCTTATCATAAAGACCCAAGTATACTTCAGTGAATGTGGTACATGCACTATACACCCAGATTTTGTGTCCATGCAGACTGTGCGAAACTGAGCATGCATTAATATGCCGTCTAGTAGGGGAGTGGTCACAATGTGAAATACAGAAGAACATTTTAAAATGTTTTCACGTATTTCTTCTTCTTGTCTCAGTCTTCTTTTTCAAACATAAGCATTAAACATTTAAGAAGCTCTTCTCTCAAATTGCAAACTGCTGTGCATGCCTTTTGTGTACTTGTATTGATCTTATTCAGTGGACTGTTTAAGACCATTCTGTGTGGTTGAATAACATTATGAGGGGCTCTCTTCTCTAAACAGTAGGTGGTGCTCTGTGTGGTGGATGTCAGCACCATGGCCTATAGATGGGGTGGATGTCTGGCCCCTACGCTGACCTGCCACTGTATGAAGAGTGTTTCCTTCTGCATGGTAATTATTAAGAGATGTACCACTCCAGGAAGTCTGCTCTGTTGCTGAGCTTCACTATGCACCTTCTAAGTGTGGTCATCTCAGAACACCTTTTAAGTTAGTCTTAAGGTGAAACCCGTTCCTCATGCCATTATTGACGTATTTTATCCAGTTGATTCTCACATGAATTATTGGAACATGTGAGTAACTAGATGTTTCCTGTTGCCCATGTAATTATAATTGTAATTGATTGATTGTTTAAACAAATAATAGTTCTGAATGTCTATCTTTGGTTTAAGCCCTGGGTTTCACATGTGAAGACTGCATTTTTTATGTATTTAAAAAAAAAAAAGAAAAAAAAAAAGAGCCGTCTGCCAAACATTGGGCATAGCCAATAAAACAATTTGGAATTTTCTGAAACAGAAAGAAATCACTGGTGTACTAACAACCAGACATTGAACTGGCCAGCCATGGAAAACAGCAGCAGTTCGAAGCAGCTCCACCATTCAAAGAAGACTTAAAGCACAAACATTGAGGCCATAATGCAAAATGCAAACCACTTACCAGCAGTAAGAATTGGAAGGCCAGATTGCAATTCACAAAGAAATACATGATGCCGTAAAAGTTCTGGAACCATGATTAACCTCCACCAAAATGGAAAGGCCAAAGTTTGGAGATAAATTACAGACACCCTAAGTTTAACAACTTAGGACATGGCACCTTTGGTGGCAGATCACCCAGTTTTATTGATGCGGTGCTTTGCTATGTTGGCAGTATATTTTGGGTCATTGGCTTGCTGCATGCTGCAAGGGCTTCCCCATTAGACATTTCTAGAAGACAGGATGTTTCTGTTGACTGAATGAATTCATTGTGCTGTTAACATCATAAATTACATAAAAAATCCATCCATCCATTCATTCCTTCATCCCAGTCAGCCATCCATCTATCCTAGTCAGCCATTCCAGTCATCCATCCATCCCAATCAGCCATCCATCCAGGCATCATCTATCCATCCCAGTTATCCATCCTTCCCGGTCAGCTTCAAATTCAACTCAGATCCTTATGCTTGACCATTTTTACTGCTTCCAACACATCACTTTCAAGAACTTCCTGCCTAATACATCCTACCCTTTAAAAGGTGCCACTGTAACAAGCTAATCAATTTTATATTATTCACATATCAGTGCTTTTAATGTTATGGCTGATGAGTATGGCAGCAGCACAATGAATAAAATCATTCAGATACAAATCATGTCACATCAAACATCAGAATGGGGAAAACGTGTGAGCTCTATGACTTAAGCATGGCCTGTTTTTGTTGCCAGATTGGTTGGTTTGTGGATTTCAGAAACTGCTGATTTCCTGGAATTTTCACACAGAACTGTCTTTACACAGAGTTTACACAGAATGGTAAACTGGATCACGTTTCCCCAGTTTGATGTTTTATTTAAACATTAACTGTTGCTTTTGACCAGAATCTGCATAATTTTTGCACTGCTGACATAATTGGCCAATTGGATAAATGTGCAGGTGTTCCTATTAATGTGGATAGTAAGTGTATATATTAAATGTATCCATCTGCCTAAGCCACATCTGACAATAAAACCCCACTCAGTGTCATGGAACAGTGGGGGCTCATGCATTAACAAGGTGGCACTTACAAGTATTTTTTTTAAATCTCGATTTTTGTTACAGAAGTGTCTAGCCCACAATTATCTAGGACACCTACATTTGCCGTAGCATTAGAATTTCCATTCACCGAAAGTAAGAGGCCGAGCCCGAACCAGTTCCAGCATGACAATGCCCCTGTACACAAAGCAAGGTCCATGACGACATGGTTTGCCAGGGGTGATGTAGAAGAACTTGAGAGGCCTACAAGGTCCTGACAAGAGCCACACGGACCACCTTTATATTGGGTAACATGGAACATTAACGTTATGGCAGGACTCCTCACCTAACATTAGTGCCTGACCTCATTAATATCTTGTAACTGAATGAGCAAATCCCAACAACCATCTTAGAAAATCTAGTGGAAAGTCTTCCCAGAAAATTGGAGTTTGCTATAAAACTTAACGAACTTATGAAATGTTTAATAAACACAAACTGAATAATTAAATGTTTAGGTAACCTAAAAAAACATACAATGCCACAATATTTATTTGTACAATATGGAATTACAGTCTTCCAAAACAATTCCATTAAACAAACTTTAATACATTCACAATGCACTGAGATTACAAATACCACCTTTATTTACAATGTTTTCTTCAACTGTTCATGCACTTACCAAATGATTTAAAAATGCGGTTTGAGAGAAAGGTTTAATTTAAAAAAAAAAAAAAAAAAAAAGCATGATTTACACTGAGATAAATATCATATAACGATGGTTTGGTGATAACAGGTATACATTACTATACACTCATCTTCATAAAAATTTTATCTCGTGGAATTCTTGACATCACATCTTGCTCCAAAAAGCTCAATGGGCCTCATTTAACAATCTTTATTAGAATTATGTAAATGTTTGCATAAGCCAAAGTGGACTAAAGATTCCACCAGATTTACAATATTTGGAAATGCTGATTTTCTTCATACTAGTGTAAATACGCTTATCAACCGTAAAAGTACAACACACTTAGTGATGCCCACAAAAACCCATAAGAGTTCAAGTATACATACAGCCAAGAACAGAGGAGGAGGAGGAGGAGGAGGATAACTAAGTCCCTGAACTGTTGAACTAGAACATGTTTGTTTTTTTTGATGGAGACAAAAAAGCACTTCTTTAATTCATGCTGGATAAGGGCATCTGCTAAATGCTTAAATGCATACATTTACACACATTTAGGAGCCTGAATAGCATAATCAAAGTTTTCCCCGAATTTATGGGATCTCTCACAATTACCAAATTTCTTCTGTAAACACCTGTACAAATGACTTACAAATAAATATGCTCTTATTCAGCTTGATAAATGAGGCCCATTGTTTGTACACTTAAGTGTAGAACGCTTGCAGTCTGGTCAGTGTAAAAAAACTCAAATCAAAAGGCTGAGATTCTTCAGGAAACTCGTAAGAACATTACTGTTTTATTAATGATTGTTAAAAACAAACAAACAAAAAAACCCACAACACTTGTGGGAGGCATCATGCAGTAACTTTTTTTGGCTCATCCAGATACAACATCGTTACAGCAGTTCAGAGTAAAATGATCAAACCTATGACATGTCAGTACAAACCATGGAAGCTATGCTTCCACTTTACAGATTCAAACACTTGCAGCTGTTACTTATTAGTATTAATGTTTAATCTCTAGTAAAAACTTTAGCAAAATAACCTAAAATTCAAGCTAAAAACTGCCAATGAAAACACCCCCACTTATCCAGTTAAATAACTGACACATTATAGTCCATTACATTTAACAATTGGGAAGTTACCACACAGTTTAAAAATATTTCTGGGCTTTTTTTTGGGGGGGGGCCAAAAGTCTGAGTATTGAATATGAGAGTATTTGTGGGGGGTGGAATTCGACTGGTGACTTTTCCACTGGTGGTACCACCCACCACCAACTAAAGAAATGAGAATAGCGAAACGAGTAATATTTTAAAACAGCTAAGGAAAATTTGCCTTAGAATGTATAACATTTACAGTTGAATTGTTTTGAAGCCATTAACTTTACTATTTCTTAATTCTAATAAAATTGTACAAAGTTGAGTGCACAAAAAAGTCCCACAGTACGAGTTATTACTAATTTAAATGTCAATCAGACTCCATAATTATGCAATAGACTCAATATTCACAGTGGGCTCTGTGACATGAAAAATGTCTGACTGTGACTGTTCCATGTTTGTAGCATCCATATTTGTTGACTCAAGTACATCCCTTAAAATACAGTGTTCCCTCCTTTTGTGGTTATTTAGTGCTCCTAGGTCTGGATAACTGCGCTGGCAAATCTGGCATTTAAAATGACAGCTCTGATTTTGATGAGCAATTCCTTTGTATATTTCAAGACCAAGACCACCCAGAATGCGATGAACCCGCCTCCTGTGGTTTCTCAAGGACCTTATGTCAGGGTAGGTGCGTGAACAAATTTGACACTGAAATGGATTGGAATGACTTTGCTGTAGATTTCCTCTTGAAGGCTGCAGTCCACCTCCTAGAATACGGTGAACCCTCCTCTTGTGATTTTTCAAGGACTGAATATCTTGGTAGGTGCGAGGACACATTTGACACTGAAACTGCTTGGTTTGACTTTGATGTACAATTCCTTTCGACAATTCCTTGGACTCAAAACTGCCAATGCTGACTGCGTTCAGATGTTTTGGTCTATGGACCTTTCTTAGGTGGTCTTTCAGAGACTGGAGTTTTGGGTAACTGCGTTGACATATCTGGCAGCGAAAGGCATCTGATGAGCTGCTTTGTGAAACATGTGCTGACTGAACAGTAGGTGACTCGGAATCCTTGTTTGTACTATGGACACTCCGTTTATGTTCCACAAGTGCAGCATGGCTTGAGCACTTGCAACCACAAATCGGACAAGTCAAACTTTCTTCTTTGCTATGTGACAACAAGTGTCTCTTGAGTCCTTCAAGGCTGCTGAACCAACGTACACACACGGGGCAACGAAGAGGTTTGAAAGCAGGGGTACAAGTGTTGCCACGCATGTGGACATCTTGGGCTAGAGAGTTTTGGAAGGTCATGCCGCAGCGTGAACAAGAGTGTTTGTTTTCAGCTGTACAATCTCCCTTGCAACTCCGCGTTAGGTGCCTTAGCAAAGACTTGCGTAGTCTAAAGATCTTCTTACATCTGTGGCAAACATATGGCCCTGTGAGTGGCCTGCGAATTAAACGCGATTTATACAGATCTTGGGAATCCTTTTTTGGATTTTGCAGTGATGTCTGAATATTTGGCTCTTGTTGAACCTGAGGCTGCACATGCGATTGCTGCGGTGACCCTTTGCCCTCAATTTTTGGCCTTGAAGTTTGTAGATGTAATTGCTGATGTGCTTCGAAATCAGCCCAAGACTGCAAATTCTCACCACAATGGGAACAAATGTAAGACTCCAGTGCATGCATTTGCAGATGTTCAAACAAAAGCCTAGGGCAAGTAAAACAAGCACCACACTCACAAGTCACTTTTCTGGGAAGCACGGATGGTAATGACATGATGCCCCAGCTTCCACTCCCCACATTACTACTGCCCTCCTGTCTAACTTGGGTCTTTGAAACTGGTGGCAACACAAATATGTTTTCTTGGGCTGCTGGACTTGGCTTGTCCAACATCCCATTTCCCTCCCGTGCATTTGTATCCCTCATGGATTGGCACCTCTTTCTGTGCATATTCATGTTATCTTTGCGAGTAAATGATGAACCACAATGGGGACATGGAAACTTTTTCTTCACTCCAAGGATATTAGCTGACAAATTTCCATAAGAATTTGGCTCCATTAATTTTCTTGACCTACAAATCATTAGGTGCTGATTTAGAGTAAAACGCCTAGAATAACTTTTCTGACATCTGTTACAAGAAAAACGCCTTACTCCACTATCAGAAACATGCACCTGAAAATCCTTACTTGCTGAATGTGTTGGAATGGTTGTTCCACAATTAACAGATGGTTCTAAAATAATGACCTCATCATCAGTGTTTTCCTTGGGTGCCTCCTCTAAAATATTGCAATTTTCTTCATCAGTCAGCACATCAATTTCAGTATCATCCAGTGGTACAGTCCACTGGCCTCTTTCTAATGATTCACTTTCTTCCGTGTTACTCCCCGCCGTTCCTTCAGCTTCAGAGGATGAAGAATGAATGGAATTCTCGCTTTTCAACATTTCACTAACATTTTCCTGTGACTTCTCCAATGCAAATTTAGACTTACTGGGAAGAAAAGGCGGGAAACTTTTGGGCGACGTTTCACACGTAAAAGAGTTAGAATTCATCTGAAATTTGTCCGCGCCTGGAGATTCGGCACTCTCAGTCTTTATAGAGTTAATACCCTCAGTGTTCACAGCAACATTTACATGGCCTGTTGAGTTCTTCATTGACAAGAGTTGTTCTCTTGCATTAGACCCAATGCCAATATTGCAACCCAGGTCATATTTTCGAGCAAAAGCAGCTATCCCCTGACATTTGTGTGTTTTAAGCCTGTGGCGTCTTGTATAGCTCCGGTTACACAATGGACAATGGAATAATTTTCGTGGATACATTATTGTGGGAAAAGAGTAGGTTGTTCCAGCATAGCCAGAACAGGTATGGCTATCTGGAACAGAAATGACACTGATGACAAATTGCTGGCAACGGCGACAAAATTTTACTCTTTCCTTTCTATGCAAGGCATGATGTATTATTAAGCTGTCCTTGCTTTGAAAAACTCTACGACAGATCCCACACTGATATCTACCTTCAACGTTGTCCCTGCGAAGCTTTTGACGAGTCTCAAGTGCCACCACAGGACACAAAGCTTTGGTCACAGATACAACACTGCCTTTGTTTGAGAAGATCCTGTCTGATGGTATAAAACCATCTCGAATAGTGGCATATTTTGCAACCTTTTGTCTTAACTGATTAACAGTGCACTCAGGGTTTGATGCCGACATGGCCATTGGAGCTTGTATAGGTGCCCTAGGTGAAACTTTTCGGGGGGGCAGGGCCCTCTTGTTTTGGCCCCATTTTATTTGGGCTGGCTGTCTACGACTCATATAGGCAGAGGCCAGCATTTTAAGAAGTGTTTTCTTATTTGTTACCGTTAACTGGTCTGGTTCTTCCTCACTGTCAGAACTATTTACATTTTCCACAAGCTTTGCTTTATTTTTAAACGACTCACTATGTGCTTCTTTGGAAATAATAGGACTGGAAACACATGTTGGTCGTAACTCGTCATGAAGTCCTTGTGAGATGGGATGCTGCGCAGGAGCTACATTTGATGTAGATATACAATCTTTTTTCTCAACTTCAGAAAGGGTCTGTGGGCTTTCATGATGTGACTCCTCCGTGCCGGGACCTGCACTCTCAGAGGGGAGAACTGAAGCAGAGTGGCTACTGTCAGTCATGACTTCAATTTTTATAGTAGAATCATTATCTGACTCTGTAAAAGTTTTCATTTCATGCATCTTTTTATGCTCCTGAATAGCACCAATTTCCTGAAACCTTTCCCCACATTCACATGTGTGTAAATCTTGAGTTATAGGAGGGGGCAATAGCATGCAGCGGTGCTTTTCGAGAAGTTCTTTGCTTGCAAATAATCCACCACAGTGAGTGCAAATAGGTGATGTAGCCCCTTGTGGACTAGAAACTTCATTGGCATGAGATGCTTGATGTACCAAGAGAGATGCTAAACCATGAAACGTGGCTGAGCATGCCACACAGCTGTATGATTTAGTGGAGGAAGTCCCAGCGGGTCTTGTTTCCTGTAGCCCAAGCATAGCGGGGTGCCAGAAGGCAGTACTGAGTGTTATATCCTCAGTTGTGCCAATTCTTGTAGATTTCCTAAAGAAAAACAGAAAGCATATCAACATTTCCAAACCGGTAAATGTTTCCCTGCCATTAAAGGGACGCACTATTGATCAGTATTGAAAATGGTGAAATGTTTTAAGAGTTTATTAGAAAATCTCGCCAGTTTCTTTACATTGACTTATCTATAAATTAGCAAAACATATGGCATAATTTAAGGAACTTTGCAAGTGTTAGCTTTTTAAGTGAAATTTGAATATGGAAATTTAAAGGGAAATTCCACTCTGAACAAATTGCACATTAATATATGACAATCAATGGTGGACAAGATTCACTATATAAGGAATTTCTGCATTAAACATTTGTGATAAGCTGGCCTATTTTCACTTTGGTTGACCAGGTTACAAAACATGGAGGAAACAGGCTATGGGAACAGGTGCAAACGCTCTTTCATTCTCGAGTCGGTCTAGTTCCCTCAGTTCATCATCTGAACGCTCTGCCTCGATCCAGTTTCCAAAGCTTCAACTTTCATTCTAATATGACCTTTCTCAATCAATGCTACACCTTGCTCATCATTGAATCGTTAGGGGGTAATTCTCTTGAAATTGCATGTTCAAAGTAATGGTTACTTGACTTTTTTTTTAATTTTTTTTTTTTTTTTATATTTATCAAAATTTCACATTGAGCACATAAAGCAAGTTCTAGAAATTTTGTAAACATTATTCTCAAGTAAATTTCACGTACTATGTGCCGTTAAACATGTTTTATCATGTTTTTATTTATTTATTTTTTTAAATGGATAGCGTAAAATGCTTTTGAAATTTATAAATGAACAATCAAATGTTTATTTCAAGTTTTAAAATTTTATTTAATTTGAAGATATAAAGAAACGTAAAAAGATACCATGTCTTGGGTATTAAAAGCTTCATAAAGTGCATATTTATGAAATTAAAATTTTGAAAAACATACATCTTGGGGTAATGGGCCAATTGCGGAAATGTAATTATGTAGGATTTTGGGGGAATTTATTAGCAAAAATGGAAAACAGTATTCATAAGTATGCTTTTATTAGTGCATAAATACTTGTAATTACAAACCATTGTGTTTTTGTAAGCTTAGAGCAAGCCATTTGTAGATAAATAAGCGGCTCCATGTCCAACGGCGGCCATAAGGTTGCGCCGCCATGTTGCTACGGTAGTCCAGAACGGACAAACCTCTACCGAGTGCCTTCCATGTTTTGCATTTCTACAAGTGGCAGAATAAATCCAGATGAAGGACGAAGAAGAAAGGAAAGGAATCAGCATTTGCTGGCTAACATATTTGAGGACCCAAACTTTGTAAATATGAAGCCTCATATTTATTAACACAAGAAACAGTAAGAGGGCATGAGTAATCTTCAAAGAAGCAAAAGCATGAAGCAAAATTTGGTGAAACCCAGAGGTTTTTAGGATGACACTGAACAAATCCATTTTGTGCTGGACAGGTAAATGGATAGCTGCATGATAATGTTCTTCCATCCATCCATTATCTATACCGCTTTATCCATCAGGGTGGCGGGGAAGCTGGAGCCAATCCCAGCATCTTCGGGCGAGAGGCGGGGTACACCCTGGGCAGGTCGCCAGTCC
>JAQQZR010000033.1:4339169-4355923 GCA_030068235.1 Notoglanidium macrostoma
AGATCTTCAAACCGCTCGTCACTCATAACATGTCTGATCTGGGGGCCAACAAAAATGCCCTCTTTGATCTTGGCGTCCGTTATTCTTGGGTTTATTCTTAAATAACGAAAACATTCGGCTTCCTTGTTCAGTGCTTTCACGAGTCGCAGTTTTACGTGAAGAGGAGGCAAGAATATCTTTGCCGGGTCGACAAGCGATTCAAGTGCCACATTTATCTGTCCTGGAACTAACTTTTTATGGAGTGGCCAGTTCTGTCGAGAATAGTGCAACTCTTTAACACAAGACATGTCGGCCGACACCAAAACGTCTATAGCATCAAGCTTACTTACTGTTATATTGTTACAGATATTATATTTTACTATACGGATACTATACATACACACCGACCATCTATATTAACCAAATGAGCAGGATCTGTGTATGCAAGCCACCTTTATAGCAAGCTGAGACCTAACCCTACGTCAAGCTCGTTCAGACCTGCCCAGGCATGCCCAACTTCCACAGAACAGCTTCCAACCTGGCCTGATTCCATGCCTGGACATGTCCAGACTGCACAAACCGTTGTTGATGAGTCACTTACGGGAGCGAAAATGTTTGGATACAAATATAAGAAAAAATCATGACAAAACTGAAGATTTCGCTGAAACGGTACATAATGGGTACATTTTTATGTGATATTCGTGATCAGCACCCAATAATCTATAAGAAACACCAAACAGTGTTCGAGAAGCAAAAACCTTTTGTAGTGTAATTAGGATACCTAAAAAAAAAAGCTGTAATCAGATTACCTACACATTTAGAAAAACGGGGATTATTTACAGGATAATTTTACGAAATGAGTAATGGCTACAACAACTAATCAACAAAATCAAAAATAAAAATAATTGCCAATAATTTCATTATTAGTTGAACTGCGTTATGAAGCACACTGCGCACGCGCTGTATAACTTCATGAAAAAAAACTTTTGAAAAAAACGGAGATGCGGAAACATCAGTTAGGGCTCTACGGTATGAAACTCTTTGCAGTAAACTACCCTGCTGCCTCATGACAACCTGTGTTTTAACCCGAGTAATATTATCATTCGTTTGTTGGAATGTGAGAAGCGTCGTGTTGCTGCTTGAATTGTCCAGCTTTTAAGGTTTTGTTAAGCAGCAAGTAGCGAAGCTATTTGAATCAATTAAAAAAGTAAAAAGTTAAACTAGCCTATTTTTCTGACCTTGCTTTCAGTTCACAAGTCGATCAGAAAAAGAATCGATTCACTAATCTCAGGCGTTGAAAGCTAACAGTCAAATGCAAATCTTTGGAGTCAATTCCACGCAGTGTAAAAATAATTCGCCTTGTGCATGAACACAGCAAACAAAAACGTAGTATGGAAGAGTTTCAGTGAGCAAAACAGACAGCGGGTATTTATTTTATTTTCATTTAGAATTTTTCTGTTCGAAATTTGATCAACTCATGGCTTAGACTCCATACACACAGCTGCAAAAAGTGTGATAAGTAATTAAAACGTGATCAGCACCAAACAATGTACGATACATACGGTCACCTTGAGCCTCATATATAATGCTTATACTCGAGGAGTATTACCATTCATTTGGGCGACATGAGCACTTGATAATATTCTCAATAAATGTCACTAATCTTGTAATTATTGAACTGCTTTTTAATTAAGCCTAGTTAAGAAAAAAATCTTTAGTAGTGCTGATTAAAATGCTGCAAATAAATATCTTTTGTGTATATATATTTTTTAATTAAACCAATTGCGTAGTCAATGAAAGATGATTCAATTAACACCCTAAAATAGTCAAATCAAAAAATAATTATCCAAAAAAATAAATAAAATAAATAAAAATAAAAAATCAGTAGTTGCAGCCCTACATAAAAACAATATTCTACATGCACACTCACCACTCTGGCCTTGAGTAAAATCATAGCTAATCTCACGGTCACAAATCCATTATCATGGCCTCTGGAGGAAATCCATTATCTGGGCCTAGGTGGAAATTTCTCCATTATCTTCTCTTTAAATCAGAAAAGGGGAGCAACATAACGGTACAGTGCAATTTCTGCCTTCCAGCTGTGAAAATACTATCACCACCTGCATATTTGGTATTAATGTAATCTAAAAGTAACAAAGTAATCAGTTACATTAATTTTGTTTTAATTAGATTAAGTTACTGAGTAAATTTTTTAGCAGGTAATTAGTAATTGTATAAGAATACATTTTTAAAGTAACCCTCCAAACCCTGGTCACACCCCACTCAAAGACTGTTACAAACACCTCCCCCACCCTGCTTTTGGGAACCCAGACCACTGGGTTAATGGGCGAGATTCCTGCTACGCTCAAAGCACGGACCTCTGCCTTCAACTCGGACGACACTGATGCCTACAAAGCAGCCAGATGTGACCTCTGGAAGTCCATCAGAAATGTCAAGAGGGACTACAGGGACAAAGTGGAATCCAACTACCACAGCTCTGACCCTAAACACACATGGAGTGGCTTTTTGTCATGCTGCGACAAAAAGAAAAACAGAGTCCGTGTCCAGCCCATCACGCCTCTCCTGGATGAGAGCAACATCATCTATGCTCGTTTCGATGCGGCTAAAATAGAACCTGCCATATGTTCTTATGTGGACATGGGAGGCGACGACGCTGATACTAGGAACGGCTGGTGTGAGGCAGTCCTTCAAAAGGGTCAACCCTCACGAAGCTTCGGGGGCCAGACGGTGTTCCAGGCCGTACTCTTGGCCCGTGTCGACCATGTGGCGGTGTTCAACATTTTCAATCTCTCCCTGAGACAGGCATCCACCATTATTCCTGTCCCTAAGAACATGACATCATGACATCAGTGATCATCAAAGTGCTTTGAGCATCTAGTGAAAACTCACACCCACTCTTCCTCTTCTGACACGTCAGGGCTCTTTAGTTTGCGTACAGCTCAAACAGGGCCACAGAGGTTGAAACGCACTGCCCTCAACCACCTGGAAAAGGAAAATACATACGTGAGAATGCTCTTTGTTGATTACAGCTCTGCATTCAACACCATCTTCCTTTCAAAACTCATCTGCAAGCTCTATGATCTCAGACTGGGGACATCCATGTGCAGATGGATTTTCAACTTTCTGTCAAGCACGCCCCAGGTGGTGAGAATTGGCCACCACACTTCCTCCTCACTGATCCTGAACACAGGCACACCACAGGACGGTGTCCTCAGTCCCCTCTTGTACTCCTTGTTCACACAAAACTGTACTGTTAAAAACAACTCCAATATCACCAAGTTTGCTGACTACACAACCAATATGGGTCTTGTTACAGACAATGATGAGATGGCGTAGAGAGATGAAATAAAGGCATTAACCAGCTGGTGCCAGGACAACAACCTTTTTCTCAATGTCAGTTAAACAAAGGAGATGTTTGTGGACTAAAGGGGACAGCAAGGTGGGACATAACGGCTCATCTACATCAACGATGCTGAGGTGAAAAGGGTCAGGAAACTCAAGTTGAACCTGAACATCAAGGAAGGACCACTCCTGGAAAACATACAAACGGTCATCAGCAAAACTTGCCAGCAGCTCTGCTTCCTAAGGAGGCTGAAGAAGTTTGGCATGAACACTATCATCATCTTCAACTTGTACAGGTACACAATCGAGAGCTTGCTGAAGGGCTGCATTACAGTACGGTATGGCAGTTCCCCTGGATACAGCCGGAAATAGTGAAGAATAGTGGAGGCAGCACAGCACATCACTGGCAAGAGTCTCCCTGCCATTCAAGACGTCAACCTCCAACACAGGCACTTGCACTACACCCCCATACCCATGTTTACATCCCTTATTTATGACTTTTAATCTTCTCATTTTCAAAATTTTTGTTCAAATACTCCATACGTTTACACTCCATAGCGCTCCAATGCTGAGAGACTTGTTTCTTCTCTTGTCCAGTGCATTTCATGGCAACAATGACCCTGTGTTAACATACCTATGACAAATAAAACTAAGCTGGCAATGGGTCATGCAGCAAGACAACATCCTTAAGCACATAAGTCGTTCTTCCAAACAATGGTTAAAAAAAAAAGAATAAAATTAACGTTTTGGAAAAGCCACGTCAAAGACCTGACCTTAATCCGATAGAAATGTTGTCCAAGCAGTTCATGTGAGGAAACCAACAACATCCCAGAGAGGAAACTTCCATATGAAGGAACATACAGAAGACTGAACTTTCAGTTTTAGAAAGATGAGGCCCAGAAAACATGGTAGTGGTTCCCCACTGCCACTTTTAAAACCATGTAACAGAATAAGAAATTATTTTAAATATCGGAGGTTTTATATCAGAGGTAATGCCATGTTCCACTTTGTGTGATGGCACAAATTCCACAATATCATTGTTCTATCTAAAAAGATCTTCTAACACCAAAATATTTATTAAATATTGGTTGTATTGTATTAAATCAATACATCCATTTGTAATGACTAGGGGGGTTATTTAATTTGTGTTTAAATAGGCATATGGTGCTGCCTCTAGTGAGTGTACATAGCTAGTACGGTTAGCACACACTGCTAACAAAGCTAATATGAAGCCTAGTAAAAAATGTACATCAACCAACCAATTTGTATGTTTGTTGGACTTTACTAAAATAGTAGAGTTAATTTCCAATTATTTCCAATTTAATAAATTGCATTTATTAAAACATTAAATCATATACTGTAGCAAATTGTGCACTGCGAGCTATACATTTTTGAAACTACCCTTTCTCATTGGAACCAAAAACACTGGACAAATGCTACACTCCTACAAGAGACAACAGTAGAGCTTGCTCCACACCCACAAGAGACAAAATACAAGCGACACAAACAACTGGTCACGCTCTTATGTGAACACGGGTAGAGTTGCTCGGACAACTTACTACTGCACATTGTACTACCAGCTACTGATTTATAAATCACTTTCATTAGTTTTACCTCCCAGGTTAACTTTTAGTCTACTGTTACTGGTAATACTGTGATCTTCCAAAGTGGATTGGCATCTTAAAAAACAAAAAACTTGCCACTAAGATACAAATATTAGAATTTGGCAATCTACTTTGATTTAAAAAAAAAAACTGCCTATCCTCAAACTTTTTACAGCAATCCATGACTTTCAAAGTCAACCATTTTAGTCACTGGATAGGATAGATGTAGACCATCAGTATGACCGCTATATTCAAATGGCTTTATTGTCCAAGTCTAAAAATTGTTTAAAAAAAAGTTACATATGAATACATATATATACAAACAAATGTAGTCACTTGCCATGTTGTGTAACTACACCAAGACATGAAGTGCTTGGTAGGTGTTCTTAGCCACCCATTAAGCAAACAAAAGAGTAATTGTTAACAAGAAAAGTTAACTAAGAAAACAACATATACCAAGAATAACATCTGAACATACAAAGGCATATACAACTAACAAGCCTATCAATTTAATGTCAACTCAGTTTGTTACATGGATATTAGATATATGTGTAAAACCAGTTAACAGGACATGACACAAAGGTACTATAAAATAAAATGAATTCAAAACAACTTAGAAATAGTAAACCGTTTATGGATGGATATTTAATTCTGCTGTATAAACCCCATAAACGTAATACATGGTGGTGATGCAATATTTACACAGCATTTGTTGTCAGTAATTCCTAGCATGCAAATTTTACCCCACATCCATTTTTAATTTTACAACAATAATAATTTACATTTATCTGGAGTTTTCTATAGACACTAGAAATTCAGTAAGTAGTTCTCTGAATTGCAGTAGTAAAGCAAAGCAATCTGCTTATGTATGTACAGATCAGAGAGTACTGAAATGAGAAACCTAGGAAAACAAGCATATGACTTAACATGGAAAAGCGTGAACCCACATCATGAGTCACGAAACTATACAATTTTAACATGTTCAGAAAATTGAATGACTAAGAATCACCTGCATTGCAGGAAATACTCTACAGTACACTCTACTCAATAACTGGGCTTTGAAAGAGAATGTTAGATGGTGACCGTGACTGGAAAGGATCTGCTGAAGTCCCATGAGTTTGCTGATGTTCTTCTAAAAGGTGTAGAAAAGCAAAGGCCTTGTCGCACTCGGTGCACTCATAGACAACTTGTCCAACGTGAGTTTCTTGGTGCTGTCTCAGTTGAGAAAGCAAGCTGAAAGATTTATAGCACATATCACATCTGTGGTCACCACTTACTTCACTAAAGATTTGCAATTCGGGATGTTTCTGTTCATGCCTTGAAAGATCATAAGGTGTTCTATATGATTTGTCACAAACTGAGCAGTGGTATTTACGGTGTGCATCATGGGTCTTACGGTGGGACAAAAGTGACTGCTCCGTTTTGAAGGAATTGGGGCACAAATCACATTGATAGGGCCGCTCATTGTGTATTTGCTGATGCTGTGTAAGATACTTCTTTTTGGCAAAGCCTTTTCCACAAACCAGACACTTGAAGGGACGGTCAAATTCATGCAACTTTTGGTGCTCCTGTAAACTGCTGTTGGAAGGAAATCGTTTGTTACAGGCAGGGCAATTATAAAAGTCTTCTCCAACATCAACGTCCTCCTCCTCCTCGTTATTAGTGAGTACTTCAGATTTTTTGAAACATCTCTTCTTATCGGTGGTCGACAAGGATGAACATGAAAGATTTTTCTGGTGAACACAACAATGTTGGCGAAAGGAATCACTTCCAAGGAAGCTCTTGCCACATTCAGTGCACTCGTACTGTGTAGCTGCAGCCAAATGGCACTGTTCGTGTTTCTCAAGTTGTTGCTTAGTTGAGAAGGTCTTGTTACACACATTGCACATGTTTGCATGAACAGAAAGGTGATTTGCCAGCTCCAACACTTGAGAGAAGCTCTCAGGACAAATTGGACATCTGTAAATTTTGTCTTGATTTGAATCATCGGTGTTTGATATTTTCACTTCATCATCAATTTGAGATTTGGAGGCTTCTTCACCACCGTGTGTTTGCAAATGGGTCAGGAAGTGATGACGGTGACTAAAACTCATGTGACAACTATTACACTGAAAGGACCGCGTTCCAGATAACTGATGAGTGAGCTGATGTTTTTTAAGGTGAGAACCATGCAAAAAATGCTTGTTACAGTCTTTACATGAATATGGGCGCTCTTTTGCTGGATTACAACCATGCTCCGAGAGCTGCTCAGGGTCTGGAAATCGGATTTGACAAATTTCACAGCGATATCTGTATTGCTGAACAGTACTTAATGAAGGGCTGATCGACACTAGTGGAGATGAAGTCTGCTTTGCTGGTGGAATTAAAGGAGGGAGCTCTTCCTCCGCCTCGGTGTGGATTTTCCGGTGCTCTGCACGGCTTGATTTGCAGGAAAAGATTTCGTGGCAAAGATCACAGGGAAAATGTTCATCACGATGAGTGATCATATGTTCCGTCAGCTGTGAAGACCGTGTGAAACTTAAATGACATTTTGTGCATCGATGGGGACGTTTTCTAACATGAGTGTGCTTGTGTTTGCGCAAAGCAAAGAGTGAAACAAAACCTTTACCACACATTTGACACTGAAACTCCGATTTGTGACTGCGCTGATGCTGCTGCAAATTTACAAGCTGAACAAAACATTTACCACATTCTTCACATTCATAGGGCTTTTCACCAAGATGGCATCTTTGATGATCCTCGAGACTTTCTGATGTTACGAATGTTTTACCACAGACATGACAAGGAAAATAAGGGGCAGAATCGGAGTCATCATCACTAACATCTTTATCATCTGCATCACTTCCATCCGATTCATTGTTGCTCAACTTAAGTTCAATGGTAGCACTTTTAACTTCAAGGTTTTTTGAACATCCTTTATGTTTAACCCTGCAATGTTTCATATATGACCTTCTGACAGTGTAAATTTTGTTACAGGGATGACAGGTAAATAATTTAGGCGAGACCCCATCAGTCTTCAGAGCAGGCTCGATTGTTTTGAGTGGCTCACTAGCCGAGTGAGCCAGCCTTTGATGAGTACTCAAGGATTTAGAAGTCCAAAACCTCAACTCGCATGCGTCACAAACAAATGGCCGATTAGGGTCATGACAGGATCTGTGTATGTCCAAATCAGAGGGATAGCGAAAGCTTCTAAAGCATTCAGGGCAGGTGTTCTTAATCGTTTCTTGATGCTGGCTCTTCACATGTCTTTGCAGCATGCCTGCTTGATCAAAGGTCTTGCCACAAATGTGACAGCGGTGGGTTTTGCCGAATCTACGCTCCTGGTCTTCACGGCCATGAGCCTCAAGATGACTTATAAGCATTAGCCCATCTGTAAAACTTTGCTCACATTCTGAGCACTGATATTTGTGAACAACTGCATCTTCTTTGTCCGCATTTCCTTTATCCTGATCTTTACATGAAAACTTTGTTTGGAGTACACCAGTTCCTGTTGTGTTGGAGACTTTATTAAAGACTAGGACTTTATCATTCGAAGTACAATCCAATTCTGATGAAACGGCATCTCTTGTGTCAAGCTCTTTTTTTGTAACTTCCAAACCCTTACATTTTCTTATGTGCTTCTGTTGCACATTTTTGCTCCAAAATCCTTTATTGCATTTTTTGCAAGAAAAAGGATATATCGCTGTATGAGTGCGCATATGCATACCAAGACCACTGTTCGTTATAAACCTCATGTGGCACTGCTCACACTCAAATGGTTTCTCCCTTTGCCCATCAGTGTTTTCATGCACATTGTTAAGATATATTTGACAGCTGCTTGGCAAGTTCTCAGCAAAATTGTCATCTACTGGTTCCTCCTTAATGTGCAAATTACTTAACTGTTCATACTCAAGGATGCCAGACTTTAGTTCATCAGATCGGTGTTTTGTTGAAATATGCTGCTGAAGATGGGAGAACAACAAAAAACTGTCATTACAGTGGACACAGGGAAACGTCTTGACCTTTGAAGGGCTGGAAATACCACTTATACTTACAGGGCAGTCAGTGGACTTTAAGCTGATGATACAATTGCTTTGATGTATCTCGAGAGCTTCCCGAGTAAACAATCCACCACACCGGTCACAAAGCACTTTAGGACCTTCTCTTTTCCCACTACATTTAGTCAAGTGGCGTTTTAAATAGTCTCTTCTGATGAAACGCTCATCACAACTGGTACATCCAAATGGCTTTTCCCCTGTATGGAGACGGGTATGCAATTTTAACTGCGTTTGGTTTTTAAAGCGACGAGGGCAGTACTCACATTGGAACTTCCATTTATTGGAGTAGTGCCCCTCGATGCGTTGCATGAGTTTGGATGTTTCTCTGCAAGACTGCACTGAAGTATTTGACTTGGTTGGCATTTGCACTGGTTCCAGGCACACTGCTGAGGACATCTTGCAGTTCACTCTGACATGGTGTCTCCTCAGACTATCCTTAGCAGTAAAGCCAGTACCACATCTTTTACAGGAAAATGGTTTGAAAGTAGAGTGTAGCAAGGAAATGTGCCTTGTTAAGTTGCTGTGTGTAGAAAACTTCTTTGAACAAGTACTGCATTCAAACACATCACTTTGTAGCGGTCTCTTGGCTTGTGAGCCAACATGGTCAAGAGCAGTCTGCTGAATATTCACCTCAAGGTGTTGCTTTTTGCCTCTACATCGTGTTTGGTGATGTTTCAGATGATCGTATCGAGAAAAACAATTTTCACATGTTTTACAACGATATGGCTTGACTTCGGTGTGGGTAAGAATGTGCCGTCTAAGATACCTGGATTTTGTAAAGGTCTTTGTGCAAAAATTGCACTTTAACAGCTCACCATTTTTTCCAATGATTACTGTGCATTCCTTTAGACTGGCTGTACTATTTGGAATGATTCTGGTTTCTTCGGATTCATTCGGTTTCGCTTTTTGTTGCCGCAACACACCATCACACAGGGTCTCATGCTGCTGACAGGAGCTCTGACTGCCATATTTCTGACCACAACGCTTACATGCAAACTTGTTTTTCCCTAGGTGAGAACGAAGATGTCTTAGCAAGTAAGATCTGTACTGGAAACGTTTAGGACAATGTGGGCATCGCTCCTTAAGACCATCCTTGATATTTGACACAATGTCCTTTGATATTCTGGATGTTCTGTTGGTAACAACTAGACTGGTACCTTTGCATTCACGCTTGAGTGCATTTGCAGATTTTTCCCTGTTGAACGTCTCTCCAGAAGTGGCTTCCTTGACGTTGCAGCATTTCCGATGTCCATAGATCTTATTCTTTTTGTAATATTTCCCACATTTTATACACGGTACAAGGTTGTTAGCCAAATGAGCTTTTTCATGCATTTTCAAATTACCAGACATGGTAAATATGTGTGGGCAGAATGAGCATGAAAATCTTTTTGGAGCTTTTTCTGAATTTGATGCTTTTATTTCACCTTTCTCAGGCGTTTGAGCTGTGGTTGACGGACATAGAGGTTTTTCTTGTGAGCCCTTGCACTTCTCTTGATGGAGTCTGAGGGGTTCCTTTCTGTGAAAATGCATTCCACAGATCTTGCAGGGAAAAGGTTTTTCACCGGTGTGCAGACGCATATGCCGAACCAGTGCAGTTCGACTTGTGAAATCATGCTTACAAACTGGACATTTCGAAACAGAAGGTTTTGGAAGGTGAGTTAAACAGTGTTCACTCAGTGTTTTGGAATCAACAAATGCCTTTTTGCATATTCCACAATGAAAGGGCTCCTTAAATTCTTTCACTTTTACATCTGCAGACATTTCGGATGGAGCTTCCTCAGGCAAAGGTGTTTTTGGTATGGCTTCTTTCTTTGCATGACTTGCAACATGTCGGAGCAAGAATACAGGAAACTTGAATTGCATTGGGCAATCGGGACACTGAAGCATACCCTTTTTAACATGAGTTTGTCTGTGTTTCAACAAATCTCCTATAGTCGGCACAATTTTTTTACAGACAGAACACTGTATCCTTCGCTTGTGAACATTTTTGTGAGCTATTAAATGTCCACGCCTAGCAAAGTTTTTACCACAGTCCAAGCAGCGGAAGGGTTTCTTTCCCCCATGTAGCCGCAGATGATTATTCAAGGAGTCGCTTGAACTGAAACATTTATCACAGAAACTGCACAGGAAAGACTGACTAGTGACCATATCAGAAGACATTTGGACTGAACACTCTTGGCTTTGAGGTTTCTCATTATTGGAGTCCGATTCTTTCACATCAGTAGGGTCGTCATGTTTGCCAACTGGTACTGCAGAACGCTGAAGCGATGAGTGTTTCCTCATGTGTCTGTAGACTCCAGATTTGTGCGCAAATGAAGCTGGGCACACTTTACATTTGTAACATCGCAAATTCACTGTTGGAAGCACTCGCTTTTCCTCTTTTTCTTCTTTGACATTTTCCTTGACCACTTTCTTTTTGCTCGTCGTCTTCTGCAATTTATATTGCTGAAAGCAAGTGTTTTTAATATGTCTATTCCGATTAGAAGCCAGAGAAAATGTTTCATTGCATAAGGGGCATTTATACCTGTTTCCCACTTTTCCTTTCCCTACTTGCATATATTCTTTCAAACACCGCTGTCGCATGTGGCGGGTTCGGTTGTAGAAGTACCTAAAGATTTGTGGGCAGGTGGGACAAGCAAATCTACCAAGAAAACTACTTGTCGTAGAAGATTCAGAAGTCTGTTGCTTTGTGAGGTTTCCAGAACACAGCTCCATTCTATGTTTGTCAAGATTCCAGGAATATTTAAAAACCTTCTTACACTTATTACACTTAAAAGGCTTTACACCCGTGTGTGATTTAAGGTGTACCTTCAGCTGTGCTCGGAGTTTGAAGTTTATTCCACACACAGGACAATTTATTCTTGGTGGAGATGGCTGCTTCATGTTTATGTCTACTAGTTTGACGAAACAATCATGAAACCCAATCCGACAACCATCAACTCCAAATGTAAAGGTTGGTTTAGCTGGATTTTTTAGGTCGATTTCAGAACTTTTTTTCCTCTGTTCATTGGGTTCCAGTATCAAAGGAGTGCATTTTACTTTTCCTTTGTGAGCAATAAGTTTTTTTGCATGAGGAAAGTATAAGCCGCAACAATCACATCTATGCTGTGTTACAGTTCTATGCCTTTGCTCGTGATCTTGATGGTAAGACATTTTAACGAATGGCTTTTGGCAGTACTTACACAGGTATTTCGCAATGAACTTCTCGGTCAGTTGCTTAGTAGCTGACAATTTTGTATCAGACAGCCGAATATCTTTTGGGCCAATTTGCTCACACAAATGTTGTGCTGCCAATATATTGTTAGAAAAATAAGTTCCACATGTTAGGCAATACTGAAACGCATGCTTGGAGTGTTTGCAGTGGTGGTGTTCAATAAGTACATCTAAATTCTGTACGCGTTTCTGGCACACAGAACAAACGTACATGTTTCCATGTTTAGCATCACGCTTAGTTGTCTTCACAAGGACAATAGGCTGTAGTTTTCTCATCAACTTCTTGGATGACAACAAGGAAGCACTTTTTTTAGT
This sequence comes from Notoglanidium macrostoma, assembly GCA_030068235.1. Lineage (NCBI taxonomy): Eukaryota > Metazoa > Chordata > Actinopteri > Siluriformes > Auchenoglanididae > Notoglanidium > Notoglanidium macrostoma. The sequence continues at coordinate 4,351,681 of JAQQZR010000033.1, forward strand.
TCCAGTATCATATACACTTTCAGTTTTTGCCAAGTCCTTAATAATATGGTCTTCTATGGAGTCATTTTGTTGTCCAGATTTCTCAAACACAGAAGTGCAACTTGGTATAGGGGAGTCCTGCAGACCATCATCTGCTGCCTCTTTTGTTCGACCTCTGGACACAGATTCAATTGTAGCACTAACAGCAACTGGGGGTTGTGCAGGATTAAGCTCACAATTCTGGGAGTGCGGAGTCACGATCCCAGACAGTGAAACATTTGCAGAATTTTGGTCTAATTTTGTATGGTCCAGATTGCTCAAACCAAAACATGACTGTAAGAATTCAAAACTGCCGTGTCCAACCTCTTGAGAAGGACTGCTCCGTGTCTGTTCATATTCAAGTTCAATATCATGAGCAGTGTTTTTATCATGCGTTAAATCATCTTGTGGAGTATTTTTTCTCTCACGAGGGTTGTTTATCCCTTTTAACTGGCAATCATTCTGTACACCTATATTTCCAGTGTTAATAGCATTCTTTTCATCATCATCTATGCGGCACATTGCAGCATTTAAATCCAAGGAACAAACGGAACTTATCCGAGTAGTTTCAGTGTCGCTGCAATTCATGCTTCTTTCAGTAACACCACTGTCTGTGTTCTGGATAAGGAATCCTACTTTCATTTGTTCCTCAATTTTTAAAGGGCATCCATATTCACTTCCTGTGGTACCAAGATTTGCGCACTGATGATCAAGATTTAAGGACTTTTCTCCCCGATTAACACCATCCATCACATTATCAAAATTGCCACTTGGTCTTTCACCCTCTGTCTCAGTAGAAGCTCCAGAGACATAATCTGGCTTTTCTTTGTCACTTGCTGCCCATGCATTGGAATGACACAAATCTGTTTCCAATTCATTTTTACCTCTAGAACTCCCTGGATCCTGACACTCAGAAGGCTGGTCAGGTTTTTTTCCCAAGATGTTTATAATGCAACCAAAATCTGCTTTAGAACAGCTGCTAACATCCGAGTAATCCTCTAGACTAGTCACAGTCATCAATAGAGGATCTAGACCTGTCCCACACAAAGGTTTATCCAACACAGGTGGCTCATTTTTAGAAAAAGCCATTTGTACTGGCGTAAGATCCCTTGACTCATCTTTCACAGAGCAAACATGTTTTTCCCCATTAAGCCTTGTTTCATGATTTGTGTCCTGCACAGAATTTGCCACGGAGTTCACACAGTTCAATTCTGATGTAGGAATTTCAACAGAATCCATCATACTTGAAAGGTCATCTTCAGTAAACTGATCCATGGGTCCAAACTGCACCTGTGCCTTGCTCAAAATCCTTCAGTCAGTTTTTGAATTCTGTCCATGAGTCATTGTGCGACATCTTCAGTCAGGAGGTATTCTGCAAGACAATTTACATATTAAACTACCGTGTGTGCTACTGATTTAAAAAAAAAAAATAATAAAAAAAAAATAAATAAATAATATGCCAAATCAGTACTTACCAAACTTCACCCTGAGCACATCAGTGGAAAGGTTGCAATTCACCACTATGAAGAACTGCACAAAGGAAAACATAATTAGAACTAAGTATAACAAGTCCAGAAACAAAGGCCTCCAAGATACTTGTATAAAAAGGATTGGGCCTGTAAACATTACATTACATTTTCTACTTTATATAGTTCTGAAAACAAGAATTTGAGAAAGTGAAATATTTCTCTCACTCCTTTTTTTTTTTTTTTTAAACATACAATCAACCACAGATAAAAAAGGAGAAAATTGTATTAAGAATTTCATTCCAATTCCACTTAAGCAGCATGGCAGATGCGTTATTCGCAACGTTGTGAGGACCCAGCCTCTTACTCTGGAGCCAAGTTTCTCTAAATCCTGTATATACGCCATTCAGCATTAATGGTGCCTGCCCAGATATGCAAGCTACCCACGCCATGTGCAATAATGCACCCCCTATACCATCATAGATGCGAGCTTTTGAACTGTGCACCGAAAAGCCGGATGATCCCGCTCCTCTATTTATATGTACATATACACACACTGCTCAAAAAATTAAGGGAACACTTACTCAGCATAGTAGAACACCAAGTAAGTGAAACTTCTGGGATATCGATCTGTCCAGTTAGGAAGCCTAAGTGACTGAATTTCACTTCACCTGCTTTGGTGCAAATGAAAGCAACACCATGTGGACAGGAGGGGCAACAGCAAGACAACCCCCCAAAAGGGTATGATTTTACAGGTAGTGACCAGACCATTTCTCTCTCCTCATCCTTCCTGTCTGATTTCTCAAATTTAGAAATTTTACTAGTGCCTCGTCACTGCTGTTGACGAGGTGGTACCTGCAGCCCATTCAAATAGTACAGATAGTCCAGGATGGCACATCCATACGTGCCATCATGAAGGTTTGCCGAGTCTCCCAGAACAGTCTAAAAAGCACAGAAGAGACACCAGGAAATAAGCCGTTACACGAGGAGAGGTGTACAGAGCCACAGAAGGGCAACACCTCAGCAGCAGAATCATGATCAGCTTCTTTGTGCAAGGAGGAACAGGATTAGAACTGCCATTGGGCTGCAAAAGATCTCCAGCAGGCCACTCATTTGTATGTTTCTCAACCAAACGGTCAGAAACACACTTCATGAAAGTTGCACGAGAGCCTGACGTCCTCTAGTGGGGCGTGTGCTCAAAGTACTGCACTGTGCAGTTTGACTTGCTCCATTTTATTCACAAATGAGTACTTGTTCAAACTGAGAACATGTAACCAATATGAAAGAGACTGGAGATGGCATGGTGACCATTATGCTGCCTGCACATCATCCAGCATAAACGGGTTGGTGGTGGGTCAGTGACTGTCAGGAAAGGCATATCCTTGGAGGATCACACTGACCTCCACGTGCTAACCAACAGTACTCTGACTGCTGTTAGGTACTGGGATGAAATCCTCAGACCTATTGTTAGACCTTACATGCTGGTGAACTGGGCCCTGGGTTCCTCCTGTTAGACAGAGCAATTAACTTGCTGGGGTCCTACAAAGCTCCAAGTAATACACCGCAAAGGCTGCACATGCATCCAAGGGAACAAGATCTGCACAGCAGAGGTGGTAGCCAAGCACTGGGAAAGGACTGCCCAGACACAGGATCTTTTTGACTGTGCCAAGTCATGTTAATTGTTGTTCTCTCTGGCGGAGCTAGACAACCCTCAGGGAAGGATTAACTCAACTGGCCTCACCAGATGTTATATACACCCTTACATGCCCCTAGTGCTGAACCTTCCCTGTGTAGGATTCCTTAACTAGGGCATAGAGTCCTACTTAGGGCCTCGAGATGTACAACACGAATTCCAGAAAAGTTGGGACGTTCTTTAAATTTGAATAAAATAAAATAACTAAAAGACTTTCAAATCACATGAGCCAATATTGTATTCACAACAGAACATAGATGACAAATGTTTAAACTGAGAAATGCTTACAATTTTAAGCACAAAATGAGCTCATTTCAAATGTGATGCTTGCTACAGGTCTCAAAATAGTTGGAACAGGGGCATGTTTACCATGGTGTAGTGTCTTCTCTTCTTTTCAAAACAGTTTGGAGACGTCTGGGCATCGAGGTTATGGAGTTTCGGGTGTTGGAATTTGGTCCCATTCTTGCCCGATATAGGTTTCCAGCTGCCGAAGAGTTTGTGGTTGTCGGACACATTTTCCGTTTAATGATACGGCAAATGTTCTCTATAGGTGAAAGATCTGGACTGCAGGAAGGCCAACTCGGCACCCGTACTCTTCTCCGATGAAGCCATGCTGTTGTAATGGCTACAGTATGTGGTTTTGCATTGCTGAAATACACAAGGCCTTCCCTGAAATAGATGTCGTCTGGAGGGGGAGCATATGTTGCTCTAAAACCTTTATATACACCTTTCAGCATTCTTAGCTCCTTACAAAACATACAAGCTGCCCATACCGTATGCACTTCTGCACCCCCATACCATCAGAGATGCTGGCTTCTGAACTGAACGCTCAACATGCTGGAAAGTATCCCCTCCTCTTTAGCCAGGAGGACACGGCGTCCGCGATTACCAAGAAGAATGTCAGATTTGGATTCGTCTGACAATAGAACACTTCCCCGCTTTGAAACAGTCCATTTCAAATGACTCTTGGCCCACAGGACATGCCGGCACTTCTGGACCATGTTCAAATATGGCTTCCTTTTGGCATGATAGAGCTTTAGTTGGCATCTGCAGATGGCACGGCGGA
>JAQQZR010000033.1:4358483-4385496 GCA_030068235.1 Notoglanidium macrostoma
TTGAAATGTGCTCATTTAGTGGATAAAGGTGTACAATTTCCCAGTTTGAACATTTGTTATGTTATCTATGTTCTGTTATGAATATTAGCTCATGTGATTTGAAAGTATTTTAGTTTTCATTTCATTCAAATTTAAAGAACGTCCCAACTTTTCTGGAATTCAGGTTGTATGTAAAGACAGTAGGTCTGCAGTCCTAGATGAAAGGCAAAACTTTGCCAACAAGATCTTCAATCAGGTCCTTGAATAAAATCCTTGAATAAATGTATAGCTTCAAAGCTTCTAAGCATTTAATTGATGTGTGCAGGAAACAAAAAAAAAATCCATTAATTCTCATGATAGTACAGGCAGAGATTAGTGAGGATTGCAACAGTTTGAGAACACTTCATGCTCAAACCAAATGAAAATCATTGCCTGCAGCCTCTGTAAAAGGACACTACCATTTCACAATAGTAAAAAACATTGCAGTATTTAAAGAGGAAACACCAATTCATAGTCAGAGGCACCAGACTCTATTTGGAGACGAGCATTTTGTCAGCCTAACGTTAGCTAGCTAGTTGGGTTAGGGTTAGAGGCCTGCGGCAGGTGGGGGTGTTTTAGGAGTCGTCTGCAGAGGGAGTATTAGGGAGACAAGCAAATTAACATGGCACATTTGTCTCTCATTAGTAGAACATTATTTAACATGATTTTTTTCTTTTTTCTCTCTGATTGAGTAGGGCAAATGTGTGTGGGTGACACTGGAGCTGAGCTGAACTAAATATCTCACCCTGAGGAGAATGGAGATTATGACCCTGTATGGTAGAGTTGTGGATGGGCAAGGAGCCATCCAGAACATGCTAATCCCCGATCCTCCTATTCTTCCTCCCTCATCAGCACCCCCGTTAGCGCCTTCTCTCTTGACCCCCAAGGATGGCTAGGAGGAAAGTAGGCACAATGCATCCTGATGGAAGAAGCCCAGGTGGCTGCCTGTAGTCCTACACCGGAGTCTCACTTGGACTATAAGGTTGTGAAGTAGGCCATGCTGGATTAGACCATCACCAGAGGAACATTGTTAGTGCTTCCATGTCATTAGAAAAGGATTGTCCATCAACATATGCCCAGTGATTTCTGCAAACACTGGCTTCAACTGAACCCTGCCTGACCAGATTTGCTCACCAAGCATGCAGCACAGTAGCAGTTTGCCCATCAGCCGCCAGCCACAACATTGGATTCCAACTTGCTGGCCAAAGCCATCCAACTCACAGAGCACCAAAAGTCTGCTTGCACATACTAAGGGACATTATGGGTCCTCTACCCACCTCCAGGACTCCTCCTACTGACACCATGGAAGAGAATGCCTCTGCTTGCAGCGCCTGGATTTCATTGATGGTAGGGAGGGCCAACTTGCACAATGGCAGTAACTGCCGTGGGCTCCAGCATGTAGACCAATTCCAGTCTTGCGCTAACTTTTTTCCCTCCTTCTCCCCAGACTACATCATCAGAAAGCTGGAATGGGGCATTGGCAGGTCTGCTGGGGCTGCAGAGAACTTTGGCTTTTCAGGCAGAGTGTTCAAGGATGGAAGCGAGTCAAGTGCTTCAGATATCCACAGAAATAGCCCTCTCCAACCTTGACTCACCTGACTCATAGTGAGTGTGCCTGTTAACACTCAAAAGGGGTACACATCAGGTCTTGATCCACCAAAGCCTGATTCAAGAGGAGGCTTTGGAAAGGTGTGGGAAGTTGAAGGTGAGATGTATTCGTAAGGATATAAACACTTACCTGATAATGTCTCAATAATATGCAAGGGGGGAAAAATATAAGTGTTGGTTAGTTTCCACCTTTCCCACCCAATAAATGTATGGAATCAGGCCAGGTTTTGTGAGCTTGCTACCGATATAAAACTGGGTGCAGCCCAGCAATCAGAACAGGTTGAGGTCTGTGTCCCCTTGGTGTTTGGGGGGGCTTCCAAGGGTGCCACCATGCCCTCTTTACCTTGTGCACAATAACCAGCAATATCCAGCACAAGGACATTGAATCATAGTCCACCAGAACTAATGTGTGACACATCCTGATGCTGTGCCCCTGAGGATGTGAAGAGGTCAAAATTCCTCTCCAAGTGGCAAACACCCTTTGAGGTCACACGATGTGTAAAAGTTATTGAATATGAGGTTGTATGCACATACAGCGGAAATACACAGCCGCTATACCACCTTAAGCTCCGCTGCGACTGCTACCTGCTTGATACCCAAGAACCAAAAATGTAACCAGGGACAAGCAGAATATTCTTTAATCACAGGTTTACCTGCTAACTAGAAAAAAAAAAAAAATCAAATCTGTCAATGTGTGAATGGAAGACCACAAGATCAAGAACCTGTCATGGCCAGCCCAATCTCCAAATCTGAACCCCATTGAAAACCTCTGGAACATCATCAAAAGGAAGCTGGATGGTCACAAGCCATCCAACAAAGCTGAGCTGATTGAATTTTTGCACCAGGAGTGGCAAAAAGTCACCCAAGAACAACAGGAAAGACTGGTGTAGAGCATGCCAAGACGCATGAAAGCTGTGATTAAGTGTCCGGGTTATTCCACCAAATATTGTTTTATAAACTCTTATTAAGTTCAAACACTAGTATTGAGTTGCTCAAAATTAAACATGTTCTGGATTTCTATGCATTATGCAAGGTCTATAAATATAGCATAATTTTCTGCAATTAAATACTTCAAGTGACTACTGACATTTCCCCCAAATTTCAACATTAAATAGTTTATGGTCCTCAAATGCATACCTATAAATAGTAAAACCAGAGAAAAGTTATATTTTGCACTAGTCAAGTTTGTCCAGAACTGTATATTTGACCCTGTATGTATCCCAAAAGCATGTTTGTCAGCCAATGGGAATATGCAACATGTATCTGTCAGGTCTCTTGGTTGGAATCATTTTCATTTTCCAGATAACTATAGTAGCAGTTAGCAAAAACAAGCAGATAAGACAATGGCAGAGTGTCAACATTGGTCAACTGAAATTAGGCATGTTGCTGGCCCTATGATGAACATGATCCGAGAGGGCATCATTCAAACACATACCACAGGTACAGGGAAAAAAAGAAGCAAGTGGAGAGCAAACACTGCTCCCTTTGGCATTTAAGCATCCTCTCCCTGCTAATTCAGACTGGGAAAAAGCTATAACAGATGCCACAGGTGTTTATCGGATTGGATCTGCAACCATACTCTGTTGTAGATAATACAGGTTTTAGAACACGTGCTCAAAGTGACTGAGCCTTACCAACATTCCCTCTTGCCTGTATTTCAGCTGGAAAATCATGCCAGCCATTTACAAACAAGTACAAGTTCTAGTTGTCCATGACTTGACCAAGGCATCAGCCCTTGCTCTCCTCACCGATCGATGGACATCTAGAGCTTCTGAGAGCTATTTAACAGTGCCTGCCCAATTAATAGACCCCCCCCCGTGGAACATGAAAAGCCACACCTTGCAAACTCACCCAACTCGCACAAGCACACATCTGCCAGAGTTTCTGAACGAGGCAGCGTCAGAATGGAAGCTGGAGAGGTCTGGGAGTACAATTTCTGCCACAACAGACAATGAACTTTGACTGGGGCCCCCAAATTGGATGCTTTACACACAATTTTGAATCACAGAAAGGAACAGGAATCAACCAGATGTCCAGGCAGCTAGGCAGAATTAGAATAGTTGATTTATGATGTTCCCACTCATTGGAACTCAGTTAGGATATGGTGGAGAGATATCTTGAGTATCAAGCTGGGGTTTATTCAGCGCTGACAGAAAAGGCCATCAAGAAGAAGGAAGACAATCACACTGTCTGACCAACACTTGAGAAGCAGAAGAGGTAATCATGATCCCCTCTGCTTTCCGGACCGGCCTGATGTCCTACTGCTGGTTGGATATACCATCACATGAAAACCACTTGCTTCTTTTGAGGACGGCCCCATATGAACTGCCTCAACACACCCAGAACTGTGAAGATGGAGTTGGACTGCTCTCGACATTAGCAGTTCTGCTTCAATGGCATGCTACTAAAATTACCATAGTCTTTCACTCAAATCTCCAACAGTGAATCAGTTGAAGAACTGACTTTGAATTACAACGGTCCTTTTTTTGACCATAGAACACATATAGAAGGTAGTTTGTTGCAATCGCACTGTCCGGGGTCATCCAAATGAGAATAGGTTCCCTTTTGATTCTGGTTCTTCAAGGTTTCTTCAGGCCCTCTCAGAGTTTTTCCTTGCCACAGGCTTGCTCATTCAGGATATAGTTAAATTTATATTCAGAATTTACATACTTCGGTGAATCTGCTTTCTGACATTGACATTGTTAAAAGCACAATACAAATAAAATTTTATTGAATTGGTCTGAGGTAACCGATATCCTTAAATTCATGAAAACTGATGCAACACTGAGGAGAACTGAAACCTCAAATGATCCTGCCTCTAAACACAGAGATTCTTAAATTCATGGAGCCAAATTAGAAAGACAGTCCACCTTTAAGAGGAGTCAAGGCCGCCACCAAAGGACGCCTGACTGGCAGATACTTGGACCCTTACCCATCAGGACTTCCTCCACAAATGCACAGTGCTATAGCCAAGATTCTTGTGAATTGCTTAATTTGAAATATTTTATTTAGTACTCATTTGAATAAGTTGTCCTTTAATTCTGCATAGAGAGATCACAGAGACAATAGGAGCCAGCTTACACCCAGAGGAAAACGGAGCATCTCCTCCTAACAAGTCAGCCATGGCCGAAATGGTAGGGGAGCTCTTCACAACTAATGAAATATACAAGTCTACTTTGGAGCTGGTAAATGAGGAGGCTGCCTTGGACATTGCATTGGACTGCCCATCACTGGATTCCTTCCCACTTGCAATGGTGGAGAAAGTGAGCCCACGTATCCTCCTACTGCCATTTTGGTAAAGCGCCGCCTTATTGTGCCTGCTATTTTGGGCCCAAGTGAGCGTTCTCCAACTGCAGGAGACAACGTTAGTGTCGGATCCGATCAAGGTTTTTCTTAAGAAACGCATGCGACTTTATGTACATTCCTTATGTGTTCAGGAAATTATGGCCATGTCATTGTTTACAAGTTTGTACAGTCAGGACCAAAAGACTTGACAGGGACAGAATTTGTGATTTTGCCTCCATACACCAACACAACGGATTTGAAATGAAGCAATCGGTGTGATTAAAGTGGAGAACTTTGGCTTTTTGTGTTTTTTTTTATTTTTTAAACATAGTCCTAACATTTTTGCAGGTTCAAAAATAATCTGACAATTGAGAGCAGTTTCACAGCCAGGTGTGGCATGTTTCCTCATAATTTTATGACACAGTAATGATATACAAGGTCTGGAGTTGATCCCAAGTGTTTTTGCATTTGGTAGCCGTTCATGGGAACTCTCGATATGTGGTCCAAAGAGGTGCAGATGAAAATGAAGAAGGCCTTCATTAGGCTAAAATAACACACCCATCAAAGAGATGGCAGAAACTTTGACCTAATTTTTAAACAGTGACCAAATCAACAATCTGGTACATTTGCTAGAAAGCCTGACCAGTTCTGGAACAAAATTCTTTGGACAAATGATACCAATATTATCGTGTACTAGAATGATGGGAAGGAAAGACTATGGAGAAGGAAAGGTTCATGATACAAAGCAATACATTGTGGTACATTATCTGTTAAACATGATGGCCATGGGCATGTATGACTGCCAGTGGAACAGGGTCACTGGTGTTTATTGATGTGACTGCTGATAGAAGAAGAAGGACAAGTTCAGAAGTGTACAGAGCTACACTTTCAGCTCAGATCCAGTCAAATGCCGGAAAACAGTTAGGACGGTGCTTCACAGTACAGATCATTTGGATAATGATCAATGAGCAAAAGCAAGACCTAAAGAAGCATAAGCAAGACCCAAGACCTTCTTAAAGCAAAGGGCCTTCTTTGGAAAGACCCACAAACAAGCATCAACTGAAGACTGCTGCTTTAAAGGCCTGGCAATCTCAAGGGAGGAAATTCAGTATTTGATGTCCATGGGTTCCGGGTTTGCATTCATATTTTAAAAATTATTCTTAAATTTATAATTGTTAGTTTGTCCAATTACATTTGAGCCTGTGAAAATGGAAGGACTATGTAAAATGACAGTAATTAATAAACAATTAATGCAATATTTGTGTTAAACCCCTTGAATTACAGCTGAAAGTCTACACTTGAATCACATCTTGATGGTTTCACTGCAAATCCATTGTAGTGGTGTACTGAGGCAAAACCACAAAAACAAATTGTCTGTCCAAATACTTATGAACTTAAGTATGATTGCAGGTGAAATTCCTAATAAATTTAAAGAAATTTCATGTTTCACATGCCTCCATTTTACCTGTAACATAAACGCACTGAACCATGACTTCAAAACCTAGGCACATACTGAACTGTGACTGGGGCATATCGTTACACCCCTAGAAGGAAGTGCTGTTTAGTCAGTGGGGAGCTCTTGGGTAACTGCTATGGCCCTGAACACAGGAATCATGCCAATCTGCTTGTGAGCTCTCATATTATCTAAAGCTTTCCCCACAGAGGGCTGGTCATATATATAATACAAAGTTCAAAACAGCCATTAAAACTTTTTATTACCTTGAGACATTCTCAGTACCATGCACTTTATTATCCAGTCCCATTCAGTCACCACCACCATTTTGAGGGTTGCGGTCACAGCAATTTTAGTAGTGAGACCAATCCGACACTAGGGTTCAACTATCGGTTCACACCTTGGAAAAGTCTCCCATACATGGCCATAGCCGTAGCATTCTTACACTCCTCAGACAAGGAATGGGAAAAATGACAGACCTTGCACTATAAAGAGGGTTCTGCTGAAGGTCACAAACTTCCAGAATCAGTTATACAATTTTTGCTTTAAACTGAGCCAAGTCTGATGCCAGGTTGTCCATATGTGTAGCTCAGATTACACATTATGAAACTTTAACAAACAGACAACTGTCCATAAAGTTGAATCAGTTTGCAGTGACAATATTGTTCAACCAAATCATAAAATACATTCCTTTTTGGGGTGGCAGTTCCAAGAGTTTTAAAAGAATACAGTAGCTGCAGTGGCTCTTCTGCGGGATCAGACCAGACGGGCAAGCCTTCTCACCCCATGAACATCAGTGAGCCTTGGGTATCCATGACCTGGTTGCCAACTCATCATTTTTACGTCCATGGATCACATTTGGGATGTACTAACCACTGCATGCCAGGAACACCTCACAAGGCCTGCTGCTTCGGAGTTGCTCATATCCCGCAGTCAAGCCATCATAATTCTCAGATCCTTACGCTTGCATATTTGTCTTGCTTCCAACATCAAGACTGACTATTCAAGAACTGACTGTTCACATGTTGCCTAATATATTCCACCCCTTGACAAGCGCCACTGTATTGAGATGTTTCTCACTGCACCTGTAAGTGGTTTTAATGTTACGGCTGATCAGTATAGTAAGAAAAGGACGAGAGTATTAACTAAGCCGGTGTTGTACTTTCTGCACAACATAACATTTGATCTGAGGGTGTGTGCGTGGCTCTATGCCGACATGCATGTACCCTCAATTTTTGAATCATTGTGGACTGCACTGAAAGAGCATCAATTGCACATGCACTGAAAATCTGAATCTGTCTGAAACCTTCTTTAAGTGGTTGTACCAAGTACAATACACAAAGCAGCATGTATGTACCCATTTTGACACTGGTCTACTACACATACACCCTCTCCAAGCAGACTAGAAAATGGTATAAAAGGAACAACCATACTTCCACGGTGTCCCCAGCTGTGTGCGTGCTTGTCCGCAAGGAAGTAAAACGGAGCCCTTAATGTTATGGCTGGTCGGTATAGTACTATCTCCTGTTTTCGCACATTATTTAAAAAAAAAAAAAAACAGAAACAGGCTAGGAAAAGTAAAAAGTAAAAGAAAGTTGTTGTGTGTCTGCAAAGTTTTTATTCTTTCTCAGTCTGTAACACAGTGTCATGTCAAATCAAAATAGATTTTTCAGAGTTTTTTTTTTTTTTTTCTTTAAAAACAAAATCACGAAAACAAACAGTTCAAGTTAACAACTTTTGGGAAAATGGTAAAAAAAATTATTAGTTTCTCTTCTAGTCTTTATTTATTTAATTAAGAGCTCTGTAGAACAAATATTTCATGATTAGCAAACAGATTGCATGTGTGCTGCACATTACTCCCTTTGCTGGAAAACAGAAAGTTGGGGTTGGTTGGACTTTATTAATTTCAATAGACGATGGAGTTTCTGCAGGTTGGCTGTTATGTTAAAGGAACAGCCTGGAGGACTGTGTTACTACCTTGTGGCCATTCAGTGCTAGAATGACTATACACTGGACAGACTGAGAATGTCATTCTGGCTTTATACACTGTCAGGGATTACTCATCATTACAAATTTGTTTTTGTAATTTATAATTTTATTATAATACTATAATCTACAATCGATCTAATGGAACGAAGGATGCACAGAGTCTTGCCTAATTTAGTTGCCAAGATTTACATTGTTGCATGGAAAAATAAAGCAAACCAAGGGGGTGATCGGTAATAATAAATAGCTACAGCAATATAAAACCTTGAATTGTAAATTCACACGACACCATATCCAACTGACAAAAGGAAAAGAGCCAAGCTGATATATTTAGAAAGTGTTTGAATAATTAAATAAATTGTTAAATAAGATTTTCTAAAGGTGGCGGCGACAAATTTATTACATGAAAGTTTCTCCTATATAGAAGATAAAGCTTCCAAATATTATTTAACAGTAACCTGGAATCAAGGCACTGTTATTTGGATCAATATACCCAAATCCATAAGAAGTCTGAATTAAACTACTCAAACGACATACCATATTGTATATTTCAACAGCGCTTTAACATCCACTTCAGCAGTCTCATCTTGATACTTGTGATGGGGAGTCTTGTGGTTCTTTCTGAAAGGAAAACAAAAATATTACTCAAATTATAAAGGAGATTGACTGGCTTTATCTTACTTTATAATAACTAAATGCACAAGTGATGTAATACCTTACAAAAAGGTATTATATTTGAGGTAGTGCGAGCGGGGGCATTAACAAAGCATCACAAGAGCATCATCTAAAGGGACTATGGGGCAAATTCACCCAAACTTAAAATACTCACTTGGATCATGTTATTGAATTTACAAAACCCGTGATGCTTCCATTACCAACTAAATGCTAGCTGTATATTATCTGTTAGTTTAAGAAATTAACCATTTCGAAGCTTAAAAAAAAAATTAAGCGATCAAATAAGTGTTGAGCTTTTGTCAATAACAACTAGCTCGCTAGTGCATCTACAAGACAACTACGACGGAAGTAGCTAGCCTATATACTTACATGCTAACTAAATAGCTAGCTATTAATGAGGTAAAGTTCACCGTCAGCCAAAGCTTACAAGCTGGTCTGATTATTTGGAAGCTATAAGGTCACCGGGACCCCGAGTTTTTCCCCTCTCTATGAGCAGTAATAACGATATATCAATTTTTATTTTCACATTTTCACAAACTTCGACAGCATCTCTACCAAATCAGGGAACTAGCTAGTTCCCGATATGACAACTTAGTAGCCAACATATTAGCTGCAGAGTTAGCTATAGTACCAGTCACAAGACAAAATGGACCATGGGCTTGGACTAAAACGCAGCCCCTGCAAAACGAACGTGACCTTAACAAAAACCTTTTTTTTGACTAAACAGAACTGCACATTAAGATAGATACAATCTCCTCTACTACCGACGCAAATGTTAGCTGGTTATCTCCATGCTTGGCGGTGAATCTGCTCGATTCATCATTCAGCAAAATGTAGCCTTAGGTTCCCGCAAGCGCACACATTCAATGTCCGCATGTCTCACAGCTAGCGACTTACCGTCGCTCTGAGGAAAGGTGTTGTTTCCTTGCTCCCGTCGTACCAAGGCAACCTGCAAGCCAGCGAAGGGTACTACGTACCTACCCAAGTCCTTAGAGGTAAGGAGCTGAGTACAACATTACAATTACAGAATAATTAATAATTTGCCGTTAGTTTCGTCCACACACCACATCCCCAAACAATGTGCAGAAGCCCGGGATATTTCGCGACTCCACCACCTAAACCAATCAGATTAAAGTAAAAAGCGCGTTGGTCCCGCCTTTGGTTCTACGGGGCCTCCATTTCAGCTTCCATTATGCGCAATCCGTGCTGCCTTTGCGCATGTTCTTTCGGTTCAGGTTGTATAAGATGGCTGCATGGTTGTTGCCAGACTTGGCCACATGACCGACGACGGCACCGTCCACCATTTTTTGTCTGGCGTACATGGGTTCCAGGGTGCTACCTCCTAGTCCTGACAATGTTCATACTGCTTGTTCTAATGGTTCATGCACTTGGTGACTCAAGCTTGAACATGCCATACAACAGAATTAGGCAATAATAATACGTGGTGCACTAATGTCTGTCTTAACAAGTAAGGAGCCATGTTTATACCCTCATGTATTGTTGTTTGCATGCAAGTTGGCCAGGCTAAACGCATTAAGCGTGGACTCCAAAATGCTAGGTTAAATCATATGTGCCAAGATATGTGCATGTGTTTAACTATTGTCTACAAGGTTTATTGGCCCTGTTCTTCCCCTGACTGTTTGATAACCCTATGTTGCTTCCGGAGTGATAGGACACCCAGTCAACTTGGAAACCTTTTCCTTCTTCAGACAAGTAACAAAAATTTGACTCCCTGGATATGCAAGGTTAGAATCCCATCATGAACACAAGAGCCAGATAAACAGTGGTAATAGGCAAGGCTCCAGGCTTGTAGGCCCTCTGCCTACACACTGAATTTTTGCTACCACCCCCAAGCCAACTGTTCAGCTAACTATTAAGACTTTAATGAGTTGGGCAAGGTGTGTTGTGGGTAGAGAAACTCTGCAAAGCAAGGGATCTGAAGGAATATAGTGAAGAACCTCTGGTAATAAATAGGTCTAGATACCTAGATCTGTCTCTCTGACAAAATGAGAAATGGCATGATTTGATGAATCGAACCAAATTCAAAGTGGTGGGTAGAGCAGGACTGTTGTGAAATTGCACCTGGAGGACTATGTACACAAATTAAACCGTAAGTCAGGCTTCTGAAATAAACAACGTGTGCCCTAGGACCTGCATGTAAGAGCTATTAAGTGGTCAGTATCTTTGCACCATCGTACCTAACGTTTCCAAAGAATCCACGGCCCTTTGCAAACACGGTGCCATACATCAAGGACTTGCACTTCGTACACTTTTGTGCACTTGTCATTCTTGTATACCTTTAGTAGAACACACAGACGTCATCGCAGCTGCATTTTGTTAGTTCTGGTGAAAATTGCAGTAACTTACATAGATTTTAGTAGATACCCAAATAAACAAAGATTTTTTTAGGGGGATTTATGGAACATTTGGTTTTGAAATTTGTCACAACACCCTTATGCACCAACATATACAAATACATTCCACATGACATCAGATAATGAATTTTATTAATACAAGTACACAAGAGATCTTTCAGCCATTATTTAAAAAAAAAAAAAAAAAAAAATCACCCACATACCAACGAAACAAATAAGGTAGCCATTTGGTAACAGTTTCCACAATTTGCAGGACACATGCATAAAAGGTGAGACATTAATACTGAAGTGTTGAACTGATGAAACTGATCACCTATACTTAATTTTAGACCCTGGTATTCATTAAAGAATATATGTAGCTTTGGACACAACAGGTATGCAGTTATATTCCCATACAGTGATCATCAGTTCCAGGGAATTTTCAGATGAAGTTGCTGTTTTCAAAGTGGAGGAAAGGTGTTTAGGTCACTGACCAAATCCCACTGTCCCAGAATGAGCTTGTGAACGTGCAACCAGCCAGTCCAGTCCTTTGAGCCCTGCTCTGCATATATGGTCTTTAGAGCAGGGCAGGATAAAGGCAGAGAAAGAGTCATAACTGACTTTTCCTCAAATGTCTGCTGGTCTCCTATCTGCAAATGCAGTGATTATACGAGAAGTCTTTTGAATTAAAAGCAGTTTACTTTGGCAAGGGACTTGGGGCACATTTTGCAGACCAGCAAGCTTTCTATACAGCTATCTAGTTGCCAGCCCAGTAGTCCCAAGAAAACAAATCTGTAATATGTATTGCGTCAGTCAGCTATACCACCATACCCTGGGTTCCAACAAAACTTGTTGCAGGAGACCAAAATGACTTCAGATTGTACATCTAACAAAGATGCCTGAACCAGACAGGACCGAAAGGCAGGGCTAGACTCTTTGAAAGGGTACATTTTGGCTGTAATCAATAAATTTAACAGTATGTTTTTCAGTGTTATCTCTGTAGTCAATTGTTGGAAAGAAAGCTTTATAACCTGAAAGCACATAATATATCTGTGGGGGATTTACTGCATACCTGTTTTATAAATTGTTATTAATACTTATTTCTGTGACCATTGTACAATTCCAGTAATTTAATCAGGGCCTACTAAAGGAAAACAGAGACGGGAACTCAACATTTCTACTCATCTTCTATGCGGTGTCTACATTTAGTACACTGTTTGACAGGAAGTATCTGAGGTGAAAAAACATGCACAAAATCAATGGGATTGTCTTGACTTGGACATGAGTCAAATTGGCAGCTTTGAAAACATTCAATATCAAATGAGTGCACACTGCAATGGTAGATATGAGCTATTCTGAGAATTTGAAGGACAAACTGAATGTTTCAAAGTTAGTGAGTAACAGAGGGGGGAAAAAAGATGGGTAGACAACTGGTGGCTTAGAATTAGCACTGTAGGAAACAAATGTTTCAGAGTACCAATTTCCCAGTACCAATTTAGCACTCTCTTTGATTCCACCATGATCTGACCCCTACTCTCTCAAAATAGCATTATTTTAAAAACAAGAAATTAATTCAGTTGAAATAATGATTTGTTGAATCTTGATTTGTTGTAAAAACATATTGCAGACGTGGCACTGTATCAAATAGTTAAATCAACAATTCCATATTGTCTCTTCCAATAAAATTCGACTAATGAGTGCTTTGATGTTTAAGGAATAGCTGTAGATCTGTGAAGGTTTCAGTACATTCAGTGCATTCATACAATACATCTGTTGATGTACTCTCTTTTGAATCGGCTTCTGACTCGCTCCTTTCAACACTCAAATCATCTTCATTTTCTACATACTCCGTATTGGCCTCTGCAGTTGGAGATGCTTCCTGACCATGCTTCTCAGACCCTTCTTTATCATGATTCTCTAGATGGCGCTCTAGAGCAGAGCGGAAGGTGAAGCGACATGGACAACGAGGACAGCTTAGCAATACCCGAGAAGGGTTTATTCTGTGGTAACGTCCATGCCGCTGATATACGCTAAGTAGCCTAAAAACTCGACCACAGTCTTTGCATTTGTAGGTCATCCGTGGCTTCAGTAGAGAGGTCTCTTGAGCATCTGGCACCTCTTCTTTGTCTGCTGGTTTTGGTGACTGCTGGTCTTCATTGTCCTGACCTTCATGATCACTGTCGTTGCTTGTCTGTGTTTTTGGTGACTCATGTGCAGCAGTTTCATCTTCGTGGTCTAATTTTTCTCCATCTGCCTTAGGCTTTATGTCTGAACTATGGTACATGGCAACATGCCTTGTGACGTCACATCTTTGCGGAAAGTGTCTGCCACAATAGAGGCATGTATGAAGGGTACCCTTATGGTATCGCATATGACGGGAAAGACTGCTGGAGTGTACAAAAACACGATGGCATTGTTTGCAAGGGAATACCTTAGAGTGTGGATTACCTCTAGAAGCACCTCCTCTTGGTCGACCTCTTATCCTTGGCCTCAGTATATCTGTTCTTTGACTTTGGTGTTTTGAAACCATTTGACGCATTATACCAAAATAATTAACAGACTGTCGTCTAGTCTCAGGAACTGGTTCAGATGAGTCCTCATCTGGATGATCTGAAAGATGATGCTCTTTCAAATCTGACAAGCAATTAAAGTGTCCGCCACACAGGCCACAACGATATGATCGGTCAGTAGAATCATCAGGAGAATGGGAGGCATTTTTCTTTGGGCTGCTCTCATCCTGTTCCTGCATGTTCTCTTTTTGTGTGGGATCATCAGTTGCTTTGCTGACATGAGAATGATTAAGCAGATGGCTTTGCAGGTCTGATAACCAAAAGAAACGCAAGCCACAAATCTTGCAAGGATATGATTTATCTATACCATTTTCACGATCCTCATCAAATTTATTTGAACTCTTGGGTCCAAGAGACCCATGCCATTCTTTTTGATGTAACAACAAGGTCTCTTGTCTCAAGAATCGCTTTCCACAATGTCCACAACTGTAAAAACGTTCATGAGCATGCTTTTGAAGGTGCCCACGAAGGCTCTCTCTATCATAAAAAACCTTGCAACATAAGGTACATTTAAACCCTTGCTCAAGGGGACGATATCGCTGATGCTGTTGTAAACTTCTCTGATTCCTAAACACTTGACCACATCTCTCACATCTACACTGTGTATGGTCTCTTTCTGCCATTTTGCTTGAAGGCAAGGAATCCTGATAATGTGCCGAGTTTGACAATAGCTTTGACATGGGTTTTCCAAATAAGAATGAGAAGTTTGACAAAGCGGATCTATCAACCATTGTGAGTGTTCCATTTTCATGAAGTGCAAATTCAATAGGTTTGTCACAGCCATTAGCCGGAGTTTCAGAAATAGAAGAAAATGGGCCAAGGGGTCCATGATTAGCCATGTGATTGATCAGTTTTGGGTACTGGCCAAACCCTTCACCACACTCTGTGCAGATGAACTCATTTCCAGTTGAAAAATCAAGTGAATGGGATGCCATGTCTGTTCTACCAAGACTTGCTTAAAATCTGATTTAGGGAACAATTTAACAAAAAAGTGAGAAAATATGTTGGATAAATATAACATTCAAGTGATAAACTGGAAACTGTAGATATGCAAATCCTATGAACATGTAAATTTCCCATTTGAAACTAAGTACAATAATAAATCCACCACATCCTCATGTTACAAAGTTCCAGCAAGACTTCCCATTGTCACTTATATTAAGGATGTTATCAATTCATCAAGTCCATGATCTCCAGTGTGCAGATGGATAAGACTGAAATCTGGTATTCAGAAATACTGGATACCAAGCATAAAAGGTATTCCTTTCTTTCTCTGGCTTGTGGTCTTGAGTCAGGATATTAGCATCTAAAAAAGAGAATGGGAGAACATGAGTCAGGTATGAATGTGCAAAATGTGGACGTGGACTTCCCTTGAAAGACTGTCAACTTAAAAGGTATTTTAGTAATATCTATTTGTCATTAATTTTTCCATTAAAAAGGCTTATTTCACTGTATGGAAAACAGGCATATACACACAATTTTATTGTATACAGTCACTGTATGATCATGACCCTTTAGATTCTCACTGAAGACATATAATGTAATGTTGGAAAGAATGTTTATTGCAGCTAAAACAAAAATACAACTTGCATTCAATTGTGAATGTATTAATGACAAAATTATTTTTAAAATTTCATTTTATGAATCACAAAAGCAAACCAGAAATGCAGAATGCCTACATACGCAGCCCAGTACATTCTGTGATTCACAGAATTCAGATAGACAGATTCTTTTGATATCTTCGGAAGTACATCAATACTAACAGGGAGTAAACAACAGGAGCCTCTACTGTACTTTGCCTGATGGTGGACAATAGGGATGTCTACCACTGTTGGGTAATTAGACTTGTATTTCAAACAAATTGATTTGAAATTCTGATTAGATGCTTGTCAAGCAACATTTGTATGGACCTCACTTTGTGCTCAGGGCTTTATTTGGGACATTCATACTTTTTACTGAACTATATGATAAAAATAAATAATAATTAAAAAAAAAACCAAGAATGCTATACAAATTTTTAAGTATAATGATTTCCCAAAGAGTTCACATGAATCCAGTGAGAAATTTTGTTTATAAATTTCACATACTGCTGCTATAATGGCAATCCTACCAAGATCACTGTTCATTTACGTTACTAATAGATGTTACTTTGTTCAAACCAATGCCATGTGTGTGTCCTAAGAGAGTGAGCCAAGTAAGAAAATCCAGTTCATAAAAGTTAGATAGGATGTCTGCCCACTATTATTCATAAGGGAATAATGAATGGAGATTTTGCCATAATTTTTGAGTTCAATTCTTTTTCTTTTACACTGTCATTATAATTAAGTTATGAAATAAAAGGCCGAGGAATGTTTACTTACAAGCTTGAATTTACTGAATAGAAAATTTTTAACAAAATTAACAGTGAGAAATGATTAAAAATTTCTGTGCCATACTCATTAGTGAGATCGGGCCAAGAAGGCCTTGCATGCAGCCAGCATTCCGGTTCATCCAATGCAAAGGTGTTGAGTGGGGTTGAGGTCAGGGCTGTTGGGGTTGCTGTGCAGGCCTCCAAAGTGGCAGTTTGGCAGTTTCTGGGCTTGAACTCACAACACTGTCATCATTAGCCCATAGCCTTAACCACAGAACAATCATTGCCCCAGATTAAAGTTTATCATTTATGAACCCAAAATGGTGGTGATTATTAACCTTATTAACCTGCAACTCTGGGAAAGTAGAACAGGAAGCCCAACAATGTTGACCAGTGCTCTAGTGCACAAATAATTAAATCTTTAGCTAGTCCACTAAGCAAGAGGATGGTCCAGTGTGCTGATCCCGACCCATGATTTAGCTGCGAAGATACCCAAATGACTAGGCTAAAATGTGGTAGCTAACTTGATGCAAGAACGAGTATATGAATTGCTATCCTCATTCATATTGCACCTCAGCTGCTAACTAAGCCACACCACCAAGGGCATGAAAAATGAAAAATTTTGTTTTACATGTCAGTAGGCAGTAGGGATTATTTCCTTACTCTGGTTGGTGAACTCGCCACCAGCCAACTACTGATAAAATAAAACTAATTATGTGGACACAGTCTGCTTGTCCTGGGCAGGTTGTCTTGGGCAAGGGTGGTGGCTCAGTGGTTAAGGCTTTGAGACTTTTTTTTCCAAATCCCAGCAACACTAAGCTTCTACTGTTGGGTCCTTGAGCAAGACCCTTAACTCTCAACAGGTGTATCCTGCCTGTATGTTGTATGTTCCTTTGCCAGCAAAATGAGGTGACTGTACAAGGAAATGCTTTGAGGCATGCTCCATTCTCCAGAATAGGGAGAGAGGTTGTGTTTGAGATGTAGGGAAAACACAAATTTGAAACTTTTCTGTCAGTTTAAGTGGAATCAGCAGTATGGGGGGAGTGTACATAAGTGTCTCAGTCTATTTTATTTGACAAAGTACCTTTTATTCTCATTTTAAGACAAAAGTGAGTAATTTTAGCCTTCTTTCAGCCCCTAGTTACATTCATGTTTTATGCCAATATTTCTGCTAGAAATCCAGTCCCAAAGTCTCTTGCCAACTGCAAGAGAAAACTAACAATTGAAACTCAGTTTGAGCATGGGGATGGTATCTTCAATCCATACCAAAGGTTTCTAATTAGGCTAAAATGTGGAGACAGAGATGGTGCATTGCGGACCCCAGACCACTCGGCACAAAACAGCCACAACACAATGATAATCCACCACTATAATAACTTGGAAAAATAGCTTTGTAAACGCTAATGGTGTTCCTGGTAAAAAAAAAAATAACTGCATTTTGTGTGCTGCTTTCAAAAAGAGATCCTTCCGTACAACTTTTCCAACAGCTTGTTTTATGGATGTGGTGTTATAGCTTGTGTTAAAACTCAAGAACCCCAAGAATCAACTAAACTGCAGTTCTTAAAATCTGGTCTTTTGGTTCTTCTTGACAGCAGCACCATCCTCTCCTTGGCAAAATTTCAACTGGCAAGTTCCAGGCTTTTGAAACTTTCACATCATCTTGTATATTTATTACAAAAAAGCCTTAATGTCTAATGCCTAATTAGAACCATTACTCAGTATTTGGTGCTGTACCCTTGGCAGAGATCGCAGCCTTAAGCCTTCTTTTGTATGATGCTACAAGCTTGACACCTGGATTTGGGCATCTTCTCATTCCTCTTGGTATAACCTCTAAAGCTCTGTCAGGATGCAAAGGATGTGCCATGACACGACTTTTCAAGCCTTTCTAGACATGTTCTTGGGTTTAGGTCCAGGCTTTTGCTGTGTCACACAAGGACATTCACCAGACTCAAAATCACCCTGTACATTGCCTTGGCTGTGTGTTTTGGGTCAAATTTTTCAAATGTGAAATTGAACTTTCATTCCAATCAGTGGCCCAAAGTGCTCTTGAGCAGGTCTTCCTCAAGAATATTTCTGTAGTTTGATTCCTTAATTTTTCTTCTTAATGCCTGATGCTGAAAATACATCCTCAAACATACTTATGGGCGTTGTTACAGGACAGGCACTGAATGCAATTAATTTTGGTCCAGAGTTTTGAGGAGGCTCCCTGAGGCCTGACACAAAGTCCATGGAAATGTCAAACCTCAAAGGCTACATTCACATTTGAAGCCTCACTGTTCAATTCAGATTTTTAGCTCAGATCAGATTTATCTTCACAGTTCACATTTATAATTACGAGTGACCTGTAGCTAGCTTGAACAAGAATGCATTTGTCCTCCAAAATGGCGTACATTGATGCATTTCAACAACAAACATGTTTGCAAGACAACTCATGGTATTAAAACCGACAAAATGGATATGCTAGTAGCTAATGTATGCATCGCATTTTGCTCTGTAGGACGGCAAACCATTCGTCAGCTGTAGCTGTCCTTCATTGTTGTTTTGCTGTGGTGCTGGTGTTCTGACAATTTGTGCTATCTTGATGAAAAAAAATTCTACCATATCACAAATAAATGCAATTGATAGTGGAGAATAAACTTGATTTTAGCTGTATCCCTTAACCTAACCCAAACTTAAGACCCCTAAGACTTACATTTCAGCTCACAAAGCATTGGAAGAATTTTACAGCACAATAACTGAATGATAAAGTACCTTGTGCTTCAAACATGCCCTTTGTGATTCACACCATCAGAGTTGCCAAGGTTGCACAGTGTTAAAACCAAATTGGAATAGTTTTGAAATAACAAATCAAACATGTCTTCCAGCCACTCGAGTGGCCTTACCGCTACCTCAATGAAAACCTTTGGGATGTACTGGAATGCTGACTTCACCTCAGGTCTCCTCGTCTGACATAAGTGCCCCTCTTCAATAATGCTCGTGACTGAATGGGCAAATCCCCACAGCCACAATCCAAAATCTAGTGGACAGCCTTCCCATAACAGAGGGGCTTATAATAAAAGCAAAGGGAGAGACTAAATCTGGACTAGGATATTCAAAATGCACACATGGTCAGGTTTACAAAAACATTTTTGGCCATATAGTGTACCATTCATAACATGATACAGCCACCTCTTGTGCGTCACCATAGGCCAAGTGATGAGAGGTGCCTGTTTCCATCCAGATATAATGCTTGGCATTCAAACCAGAGTTCGATCTTGGATAATCAGCTCACATAAACTTGTTTCTCAGATCCCTTTAGGTGCCTTCTGACAAACTCCAAGCACTCATGCATCTTTCACTGAAGAGTAGCTTCCATCTGGCCACTCTAACATAAAGGCTTTATTGGAGGAATGCTGCTACAATTGTTATACTTCTGGCACGTTTTCCCATCTCTGTACAAGACCTCTGGAGTTCAGTTCATGAACCACGAATTATCATGGTTAGTGAATCATGAATGTTAATGAATTGGCCAAAACAATTCTCCATTTTGCTTGGTTTGGTTGGGTGGCTCTTCCATTTAAGAATGACGAAAGACATTCCCTTGCCTTCCTCAGGAATTTCAAAGCTGAAAAAATTATTTCAGTACCCTTTCCCAAATCTGTGCCTTGGTGCAGTCCTGTCTCTGGGGTCTACAGGCAGTTCTGTGTGCCTCATAGTTCATTATCTTCTTTCATGCCCAGTCATCTGTGCCTACAGACAAAGGTGTGCCTTTCCATATCCAATAAACTGATATTACCACAGAATAAACTTGATTTTGATAACTTATTTTAAACATTATTAAAACTTGAAATTGCTTTGTTTAACCCAGACCATGTAGGAGAATCACAAAAGCCTATAAGCACTGCAGAAACTTCAGCTGCTGCTAAAACCATGCAATGTGGTGTATTTCCAGGCACAGATGGCTATCTTAATTAAGTTTATTATAAGGTTTGGACAAATGAACTAATCCACTAATAAATATATTTAACAAACAATTTGATTTTCATTACCTTCTTTGTTGCTTCTTTTTTACCCAGATGCTTCTGGTATATCACTTCCGTTCTGTTTTGCTCTTTATTTTTCATCCACAAACAAACGATTCAATCATGTTAAGCAACCATTTCAAAAGACACTATCCATACTTCAGTGTTTTGCAGCTACACTGTGGTAAAGGAGTTGCGGCATTAAGTGGTCTGAGACCTTATCAATGTTAAAATTTCTGAGAAATGATCCAAACCCCTTTTTGAGTGTGCTTGTATTTGTGAACACCAAAAGCACTGAAATAATCTTCAGCTAGTCCCTTTTCTGGTCCACTGTAATAGGCCTGAGTATGGTTCATTCAATATGTATAAATGCCCTAAGGGTCTTAGTCCTCCATAAGTGGGCTGGGCTCAGTTGTCTTTGCATTCACAGTCCTTAGCCTTGAAAGCATAATCAGTTCACTTGCTGGCTCGCTCCAGCTCTCATGATGCCTCAGTTCACTTCCCATTCACACTTGTTCCTTTTGGACTGAGATCAATAACTGCCTAGATGGCTGCACCCAAGCTTGCCATGTGCATCATTCTAGAATTACACAATAATGAAGAATGATAAAATTGAATTTTCCAAATAACATTGGAAAACCAAACATGTCTGTGCAGGTATCTGTGCTCGCATTCACACCTATGGGCAATTTAGAGTAGCTAGTCGACCTAATCTGCATGTCTTTGGACTGTGGGAGGAAACCGGAGCACTCGGAGGAAACCCACGCATGGACGGGGAGAACATGCAAACTCCGCACAGAAAGGTACCCTGGGTGTCCCGGGGATCGAACCCAGGACCTTCTTGCTGTGAGGCAACAGTGCTAACCACTGCACCACCGTGCTGTATCTTTGTTTCATTTTCTTTAAATTGTTCAAGCATTGTATGGGGTCCTGTAAAACCCCCTATACCAGGGTTGTCCAAAGTGCGGCCCGTGGTCCATTTTGAAGTGGCCTGCAGCAAATTCTAAATATATAATGGAATATGGTCCGCACGTGAAATTTGCGCTTTACTATATTGTACTCCTTAGTTTTAACACTAAGTGGAGCTACTGTTTTGAACAAGGCAGTTTCTCCACAAAAGATTAATCAAAGAAAGATTTTGCCACGGGTGACCAAAAATGGCAGAACCAAAGAAACGCAAGATAGCAAGTGAGTGCAGAAAATTTCAGACACGGTGGGAAAATGAATATTTCTTCATGGAATTCAAGGGGAAGTGTGTCTGTTTGATTTGCAATGAAACTGTTGCAGTGTATGGTGTACGACGACGCTATGAAACTAAACAACCGACCTACACATCCTACACTGATGCCGAATGAGAGGAGAAAGTTAAGCAAATGCCAGCTAGCCTGCTAGCTCAACAACAATATTTTTTCCCGTGCCAACAAAATGCCAGAAATTACCATTATAACCAGTTACGAGGTAGCTCGGCGCATTGCCCGACATGGGAAACCTTTCTCAGATGGTGACTTCATAAAACAGTGCCTCACTAAAGTCGCAAGAATAATGTCCCCGGAAAAAATGCAAGAATTCAACAACATTAGCATGTCCGGAAATACAGTTGCGCGGTGAATCGAAGATTTGTCAGCTAACGAAAAACATCAACTGTCAGAAAAAACTTGCGCGTATGACTTTTACTCGATTGAGTGTGATGAGAGTGCCGATGCCACAGACACCACACAGCTGTAAATTTTGTTGCGTGGAACTGATGATTATTTCCACAAAAGGCACATAAATGCATGCACACCTCAGATGGCAGCTTTGTACACAGACAGTATCTTGCATATGATAATCAAGGACATGAGACCCCTGGCCATTGTGGAAGGTGAAGGTTTCCGTAAAATGGTCAACACATTCTTGCCAGACTATACCCTTCCCTCTTGGCACCACTTCACAGATTTGATGGAGAGGAAATATGGGGCTACTCAGGAGAAAGTGAAAGCTGAACTCAAAAATGTCATATAATGTGTCCATCCTTGCTGCTACCATCAACTCAGCTCAGCTTTCGCAAGTTGAAGTTCCTCACATCAGATGATGTTTTGAAAGTTCAAGTCCGAATACAGACTCTTGCACAGGAATTCAAGAGACAGAAAAGACTACAGTCACAGGCAAGTGTGGAGCAGGAGGCCAGGGCCCAGCCTAAGAAGACCACCAGGTCTGTGCTGGACACTTTACTTGGTTCAGATTCAGAGGAGCACAGCAGCAATGAGGAAGACATTGGCCAGGATGAAGATGGCAATATTGACATAGTGAGGAATGAGGTACTTTTGTATTTTGGCAAAACCTGTATTGCAAGGGATAGTAACCCCCTTCAATGGTGGAAAGACAATGCAACAAGGTTTCCTTCCCTGGCTGTTCTGGCCAAATCAAACTTGTCTGTGCCTGCAACTTCAGCTCCTTCGGAACGGCTCTTTTCTTTGGGACAATGTTTCCAGCGGCAGAAAAGAGCCGTTCTGGGAGTGGTAGATTGGGAGTGTTGAGCCTAATAGGAGGTTACAGTTACTCAAGTTGCTCAAGATGCACTTAAGTTGTTGTAATTAAGGGGGGGGAAGTGATTAGACAGGAGATTACCGGTATATTTGATTGGGTGTTCAATGCACTATTTCATAGACTACAACTGTTAGCTTAGGTTTAAAAGAAAATAAAATGTTGCCAAGTCATTTTCAGTTGCTTTGCTGTATTCTATTGTAAGCTTTTATTTTTTTGTATTCTTCTGAGTGACTTGATCATTTATGTTACTGTTATTTAAGTTTGGAAAGATTTTTGTAGAGGAGTAGACCTAATGCTCTTTAGAGCAATGTTGAACTGTTTAATAAATTGATGATATGAAGGAGAGAGACTCAGAAATGATGATTTGAGTTTGGGTGTTTAATGCCTTATTTCTATAGGCTCCTGTTCTACTTCTAAAAGAAAAAGAATTAAACATGTTTCCTGCTCTTTTACAGTTGCCTTTTATTTTAACTTGAATTTTATTTTTGTATTGCACCTGGGTGACTTGAATTTATTTTTTTGGATGACCCATCTGGCTTCTGAATGCATTATTTTGCATAACTTTAATAATCTTCATCGACTTCAGCTCGGCCTTTACCACAATCATACCCGACATCTTGGTCAGGAAACTGCATGAACTAGTAGTCCCCTCACTCACCTGCTCTTGGATCAAGGATTTCCTCATAAACCGGCCCAAGACAGTACGGCTTGGACCCCATCTCTCCCCCACCCGGACTCTGAGCATAGGCTCGCCACAAGGGTGCATGCTTAGTCCACTTCTATAAACCCTATACACCTCTGACCACAGACCTTCCCACATTACTAACACCCTAGTGAAGTTTGCTGATGACACTACGGTGGTGGGGCTGACTTCAGATGAAGATGACTGATTATAGGTATGAGATCCAGAAACTGTCTGAGTGGTGCTCGGAAAACAGCCTAGCTCTGAACACCACAAAGACAAAGGAAATCATCCTGGACTTCAGGAAACACAGGGCAGATCCACCCCCCCTCTACATCAAGGGAGACTGCGTGGAGAGGGTCCACACCTTCACCTTTCTGGGCACCATAATCTCTGCTGATCTCTCCTTGACTGCAAACACCACGGCTGTCATCAAGAAGGCACAGCAGCGTCTGCACTTCCTGAGGGTTCTCACGAAAAAGGACATCAGTGAGAAGCTGCTGGTAACCTTCTACCACTCCACCATTGAGAGCGTATTAACCTACTGTATCTCAGGATGGTTCACCCACTGCACCGAGGCAGACCGGAAGAGACTGCAAAGAGTCATAAAGACAGCACAGAGGATCATTGGCTGCTCCCTCCCAACATTGAAGGACATTTACATGTCCTGCTGCCTCAACAGAGCAGTGGGAATCATCAAAGACAACACCCCTCCCGCTTCCCCCCTGTTCAACTTGCTGCACTCTGGCAGACATTACAGGTCCATCAGAAGCAGGACCAGCAGGCTCTTAGACAGTTTTTTCCCACAAGCCATCACTGAAATGAACACACATACATAACTCACACCATCACCACACAAGGCAAATGGACAAAACTCTGCACTGAACGTGCACATACATGTACAGTATCACTACACAAGGAAAATATACAAAAACTACTATGTGAAGGACATTTATACATTTCAATGCTATAGAGGTAATTTTGTGCAATAATTACATTTGTGCAATAATTATATTTTAAATTCTTATCTTGTGCAATAATTACATTTGATCTTACTTTATTTATTTTTATTTCTTTATCTTATTTTTATTCTATTTTTTCTATTGTTGTCTGTATTTGTCTGCACCTAAGAAATAGCCCCTGCAATTTCATTGTACATGTAGCATTCTCTGCTCTGGTATAATGACAATAAAGGCTTCTGATTCTGATTCTCATTTGATTTCATTTTGGAGATATTTTTGTGCAGCAGTGCTCCAGAGAGAAATGTCAAAGAAATGGTATCAATAAATGTTTTGATATTCATATTGTGCAAATGGTTACATTAATTGAGTAATGGAAAAAATAATCGATAACTGAAAAAATTAATCATTAGATTAATTGAAAAAAAAAGAATAATAATAAAAAATATTGGTATTTGAAAAATTAATTGTTAGATTAATCGAAAAATTAGTTGACATTAATCGACTAATCGAAAAAAAAAAAATAATAATAATAATCGCTAGATTAATCGTTTAAAAAATAAACGACCCGTTTGGGACAGCCCTAGTTTGAGGCAATCGAACCTAGTGTGAGTACACCCGTACTTCACCTCAGTCCCCTTGCCTGCTCCCCCATTAAGACTTTCTCACAGCTCTCCAGAGTCCATTACCATCACAAACGAGGATATGAGAAAACAATTCAGTAGACTACACCCAGTGAAGGCTACAAACGCCTGTACTAAGTGATCAAAAAGGATGTGCTATTCGGTTGTATGGGGTTATTCAGCGTAACATCAGCCTGAACCTGAGCCAGATGACCATCCCTGTACTGTGGAAGACATCATGCCTTGTCCTTGTTCCCATGAAAAAGTACCCAAACAACCTCAGCGACTACAGACCAGTGGCTTTGACTTCACATGCCATTAAGTCTCTGAAGAGACTAGTCCTGAAGCACCTTTATTCACTAGTTGAGCCATCACTTGACCCCCTGAAGTTTACCTACCAGCCCTGCATTGGAGTGGAAGACACAATCATCTTTTGGCTGAACAGGGCCTATGCTCACCTGGAAGAAAAAGCTTTTTTTCAACTTCTCATGTGCTTTTCACACCATTTGTTGACCTGCCCTGCTCAGGTCAAAGTTACTGAACATGCAATACAGGCGCATGTTCCAAGAGTGGCCTTGGTCAACAACTACCTCTCAGGTCAGCCACGGTATATTAGGCTCCAAAACAATGTGATGGACATAGCAGGCCTAGACAGACTGGACAAAAAACACAGCTCTGTACAAGAAAGGTCAGATCTGCCAGAATTTTTTCAGAAGACTCAGATCTTTCAACATCTGCAGAACCATGATATAGATGTTTCATCACTTGGTGGTAGCAAGCGTCATCTTTTACATTGTAGTGTCCTAGGGCAGTGGGATGAGGGCAGCCGATGCTAACAGACTCAATAAGCTCATCAGGAGACAAGAAGGAGGAAAGGAGGTACACATGCTTTCTTAAATTAACTACTAAATAATACTGTATATAAGTTGGGTCTCTGAGACTGACAATGTTGTGGTATAAACACAGGCAGACTTACTTATCAAAGTTACCTTCAATGCATCAGTTTTGGATAAATTTGTGCAGTCGTGTTCATAAGCATTCATGGACTCCTGATTGATTCCGGAATACGGCCAGCCATTTTCTCTGCAGCAGAAAGGCAACAGCAGCACACATACATGCGCACGAAAGAGACAGAGTCTGTGAGAGAAGGGGCTAAGTGAATCAAAGCGCTGCCAGCAGCTCTACAATGAAATAAGATTTTACCCATTTTAAATAGTAAAAACAATAGAAAATCAATTATATAAACATGCTTTGGTGGACGTTGAAATACCTGGGCCTGCCCAGGTAAAGTCTACGTGCAGGAAACACATTTTAGGCACATAAGTAAGCTTAAGTACCATTAGAAGATTTTTTCTCAATATACAACCCTGATCCTAAAAAACTTGCGACACCATGTAAATTGTAAATAAAAACATTGAATGCAATGATTTGCAGACCCTTTTCAACCTATATTCAACTGAATACAATAAAGATATTTACTGTTCAAAATGAAAACGTAATTGTTTTTTGTGAATACACAGTCATTCTGAATTTGATGCCTGTAACATGTTCAAAAAAAGTTGTGATAGGGGCAAAAAAAAAGACTGGGAAAATTGTGGAATGCTGAAAAAAAAACAAAACAAAACACCTGTTTGGAATATTCTACAGGTAATCAGCTTAATTGGAAGTAGTTGATAGTATCATGATTGGGGCAAGGTTCAGCAACATACAGTTTCAGTCAACATTTCAGTTTCTCAAGATACAATTGCGCAGTGGTTAGCACTGTTGCTTCACAGCAAGAAGGTCCTGGGTTCGATCCCCGGGTCACACCCCAGGGGATCTGACACCCCAGGGTGCCTTTCTGTGCGGCGTTTGCATGTTCTCCCCGTGCATGCGTGGGTTTCCTCCGGGTGCTCCGGTTTCCTCCCACAGTCCAAAGACATG
>JAQQZR010000033.1:4386198-4399767 GCA_030068235.1 Notoglanidium macrostoma
TAAAGGTGTACAATTTCCCAGTTTGAACATTTGTTATGTTATCTATGTTCTGTTGTGAATAAAATATTGGCTCATGTAATTTGAAAGTCTTTTAGTTTTCATTTTATCCAGCTTTAAAGAACGTCCCAACTTTTCTGGAATTGTGGTTGTATTAATCAAATAATCTGACATGTTTTTATACATTTAGCACACAGAACAGTGAACTTGCACATTGCTTAAGAAGTTTTTGGACTTGTAATTATGTTAAATGCAGTCAGTACACTTTCCCATGGTTTCAACTTTAATGTGGGGATAATAATATTTGAATACTCTTTATTCTTGAAGACCACTATTAATTATTTTTTTCTTGTTGTTATGATACATTTGGACTTTAGATTTACCCATTCAGTTATTAAGTTTGGCTAGTAGGAGTAAAATAAAGGAATATACTCATATAGTAGAAGAATATATGTAAAGAATATGTAGTAAATCATGTTCAGTTTTTAAAATGAAGGAATGGCTGACAAGCTACTCCAAGCAAAACTTTGGTGCCGAGTCCAAGAAAACTTGCCCTCAACACGTGATACGATAGAATCACAAGTCTAAGCAGCAGTCTGAATCCTTTTATTGGAAAAAACACAAATTAGACAATTCTCAAACCATACACTTGAATTTCCAAGTTATGCCTATAGGTGTGTTTTTTTATGCATGCACACCGAAGAAGAAAAAGAATAAGCTACAGCAAAGGACAAGTTGTGAACTCACATACTCTGCTCTATTTAACAGGTAGAATCAACTGAGCCGGACTATATCAAATGAGAAACGGGATATACTATTAGCATAGAGGGTAAAGACGATAGCCTTTTGAACAGCATCCCCACAATTTCTAAAGGAAATCTGAATATAAGGGCCATTGTCATATAGCCTGTTATGAGTCCAGTGTGACTTAGTCAAGTCTGGCAGGTAGATGGACAATTCGGGCCACAGGGCGGATGTGGGAGCGGTCTCCCATCTTGACTTGGACAGTCCTTACTTTGCTATCAGCTCCTGGAAGAGCCTGTGTAATTCTCTCCACATGCCAGAGGTCCAGTACTGTGCAAAATTCTTGACCCAACCCTCACCCCTCATTTCTTTTTATTTTACTAGGAAAAAAATACCATAGGTACAGTGACTTATTGCAACATGTGTAAACATAAATGTAAATGCAGTATGTAACACAAAGAAAGTTTGTATAATTAATGAGCTTTAAAGTCAATATTTGGTATGACCTCCCTTATTCTTCAACAGAAACCAACCTCTCTTAGACAAGCATTCTAGTAATTTCTTTAAGTAGTCCTCAGGAATAATTCTCTTCTTGAACGACAGGCTACTTGAAGGACATTCCAAAGCTCTTTTTTGGACTTTGGCTGCCTTTTGTTCTGTTCTCTGTCAAGATGATCCCACACTGCTTCAATAATGTTGAGATCTGGGCTTTTTGGAGGTCAATCCATGACTGATAGTGTTCCATAAATATTTTTCTATTGAGGTATTCAGGAATCCTGGAGAACTATTCCTCATGACTACATTAAAAAAATACAAGAAAGTCTGGCTCTTTGGAAGCAAAATATGAAGAAATGAGGGGTGGACCAAGACTTTTGCGCAGTACTGCAGTTGGTGATCAACTACAATCACTGTGGTACCAACTTCAAGGTTTGGTGTGTTAGTGTACTACTTCTGTTGTGCTTGCAGGCTGGCTGGGAAGATAGGACCTAATGAAGTGCTTACAGAAATGGTCTGCAAGCAGCTGACTGTACCTCTACCTTCTTCTACTGAGCAGCTCTGTCTGTGGGTACACCACTTGCAGCAGGGACGCATCAGGCCACCCCATAAGCAAGGTCTGTTATATGATCTGTGATGTCAGATGACATGTATCCTAAGGGATTAGAATTGAGTAACTCCTCAACGTCTGTGAGTACAGTCCTCAGGACCTCTTCAGTGACAAAATGTGCTTCAAGTGTTACTCAGAGGGCTTGTTTGAGTGACCTGACCTCTCTCCTAGCAGCCATCAAAGTGGCAAAATTTTGGCAGGTTGAAAGAGTATTAGATTCACTGGGGAAAGAGTTAGGTTTGATCCTCTGGCTACAAGAAGGCAAATGCTTCTTTCAGTAGTAATTGTCTCCCTTGGAATTTAGTGTCCTGATCTTATTGGAGTTTGAATTGCTTGCCCCTATGAGCCACAAATCTTCACAGTTCCATGAGGAAAGAGTCAACATCAGTACTGGAGAAAAGATCGAGGTCCACAGCTCTTGTTGTCAGGCATTTATATATTACTCCCCATCTCTTCTTATTCCTCCTGCCTGCTTTGAAAGTGTATAGGTCAAAAAGTTTTCCTATGTAGAATCTGCAAGAGTTTTACCAATAAAGCACAGTGATGGTGTCTGGTCTGTATGTGAAGTGTTGAATGGGAAAAGTTAATTCCTCTCCCAGCATTATGGCCAAATGTGCCCCTGTCAGAACCGCATATAGCTCCAGGTTAGGAATGGATTTTTGTTTCTTTGGGGCTATATGAGCGTGGGCTGTAAGAAATGAAATCTCCACTTCTCCACTTTCAAGATAGTGACCTCATTTTCACACTTGTGCCACGAGTGGAGCATGCTTTCTGGCAGGGGTGGGTTATCACATTCTATCTTTTTTTAACTCTGGTAGTGTAGGGCATCAGAAACCCAAGGTGGTCATATTGACTCTATATATTGTATTTATGCATGGTGGTCTCTGGCTAATCAAGGGGATGGTGTTTATAGGAGAGCATGTCTGACAAGCAATGAATGCCAATGCAATCCAAGGGCAGATTCCTGGGTCTTGGGCTGGACCTGTGCAACCCACAATTCCACAGTCTGACTAAGCCTCTGATGGTCCTTGAGAGATGACTGTGGGCCAGTTACTTCCGTAGTTTGAAGCCCAGTTGCAGTTGGTCAACTAGGGCCTATGTATCCTCCTCTGATCTCAAGCTAAGTAGAGAGTTGTCTACATAAAAGCCCATTAGCACTGCCTCCCTGATGGCATCACCCAGCTGACCGTGGTCCATGATGTGTTTTTAGAGTGCAGACATAGCACAACAGGGGGTGCTGGTTGTTCCAAAGGGGAGTACTCTCCATTTATATACACTGGGTGGCTGCTCTCATTTCATTTCCCTCCTCAGGAAGTGGAGTAGAGCCTGTCCTCTGGGAGCAGTCTTACCTGGTGAAACATGTCATGGATATCCCTGCTGATGTGGCAGCATGTTCTCTAAATATCAGCAGCACAGCAAGGACCCCTCACAATATTGGCCCTGGGAGAATGCATTGATTCAAGTTCTTACCCCTGAACAGGAAAGACCAGTTGAAGACCACTTGATTTTTCCCATTATACTGGACCATATTGTGTGGAATTTACCAGCTTGTAGGTGTGTTCAGCACAACCACATAGCTGGCCATCACAGCATTTGCATCTCAACTTTGTAGGCCACTGCCTGCCTGAGGTTCTCAACCTGACTTTATAGGTTACCTGGGGGGGGTGGCAAAATAGCACTACTGATCACAGAGGTACTGGCATAGTCCATGTGTTGGGCCCTGGGAGGGTGTGCTCAGATAGGCCCAGATGTTTGGCTATGAAAGCTCTCTTAATATGAAACACCCTCTGTGATTCAGTGACCAAGGAGATGGTGACAGAGACCACAGCCCCATGTAGGACCTGAAGATCTTGTCTGACAGTTCTTATAGGCAGGTATTCAAGCTATCCTTGAAGTCCCAGTTCCTGAGTTGCAGGATGGAGTAGGATGGTATTTTAAGAGCCATAATCTAAGATGGCGAATGTCTCCTTGACTCTATCTCCATTTCTGAGTATCACTTTGCAAACATTTAGCAACATTTTTCACCCTTCCAGAGGCCTGTCAATATATAAGATTTTCACTGGGTGATGTGGTCTCTGTATTTAACAGGGCCATGGAGGTCTTAGGTAGGGATTTCCAGCTCTTGCATTGCTCCTTTGTTTTAGACTCTCTCCATGCCTTATTGTTAAACCAAGAGTTGTTTTCTTGGACCTGGATCTCAGATTCTAACCAGTCCACCAGATCAAGTGGACTTGATGTATGTAGGGGTGTATGAATCTGCAGAAACTCGAGCGTAAATCATGAGGTAGTTTGCTGAGCAATTTGGACATGTGTTAGACAGACTCTTGTTTGACTTTTCCCTTCCTTTCCATTTGTTACAACATGCACATCAGGGAACACACATGTAGAGCAAACATTCTGAAGGCTTTCCCATCACCACTGGCAATGCTGAGGCCATCCATCAGCTCTGCTATATGCTGTAAAGCCAACTGATGTGGTTGTCAATATTGTTGATTGAGTGTGGTCAGTGTTACCACTGATGGGATACCCTTGAGTGGCTATTGGAGTACATGATGAGCAGGGCTGAGGGAAGGTCAGTGCCTCCTTTTTGAGTCCTACATGTGATGGTCTTACCTGTGAATTATGTAAAATATTTGCTAACATATATCAATATATCAATATCTAACAGCTGTCCCCTTTTTTGGTTAGAATCTTTACTGAAAGCATAGAGACAGAATAATTTCCTACAATTCTATTATAAATGAATCTCAATCAGGTTTATGAAAAACAACATCATAAAACAATATAATGGTTTTAGATATAAGATAATATAATATATAGATATAATATATGATATTATATACCAGATATATAATATAGATGATTTTAGGTTTTAAGCTTTTGATTCATGTGAACACAGCTCTGTAAATCTATCAAAACATTATGTAACAATAACAGCAGTTCTAGTGAATTAACATTTACCCCAAGATTTAAAGCAAAATATGGTATTAGTCAAGGCTGTCCAATTTCCCCATATTTATTTTGATTGCTTCTCAATTTCTTGCTGTTCTAATTTCCAGTTCATAACAAGGAATAACAATTTTTGACAGACATCATCAATAGCCAGCTGGCTGATGACACCATGCTTATTTTTTAAACAATGCCTCCCAAAGTCCCATCACTCTAGAACTGATTGATATCTTTTCAAAAGACACTAGTCTCTGCCTAAATTTAAGAAAATGTCTTCACAGCCTTAGTAATACATTTCAAATAAATTGGCTTAAAAGTTTGTAAATAATCATTATTTATAACTACAATTGCCAAAAGATCCCAATCAGTTATCAAATTTCCACAAACAAATATTACTGGCTTGGTCTCTCCTTAATAAGAGTAACTTCTTTCCACATAGATACAGGAATAAACATAATCTGTAAAAAAACAAGTCATTATTCTTCAAAAACTGATTCAGAAATAAACAAATATTTGTTGGCCAATTTCTTGACTGAAATAGTAGGCAAAAATTTAATTTCCTGCAAAAATATCAAATTAATTTATCTGTTAAGGAATATGCATTGTCTTTGATGTAATTTCAGCTGGAGTGACTATGTTGCTGAGGAAAGTTAACTTTCCATAGTATTTTTGTTGGGAGTGTGTGGCGTTGTCAGCTGTGGATGGAGAGGAGACAGGTTGAACCGGCAGGTAACACGTGAATGAGTCTCACGTGCTTTCAATCACTGGCCAGCTATTGATATGTGTCTGTGTGCTTGCAGGAGGCCGGTGAGGAAAGAAAAAGCTGAAGCTTGTGAACTAGCACAGTCTTGTGTTTGTGCCTGTGTATGTTTGTGTGTCTCAGAGTAAGACTGCGAAGCAATAAAGCGGCTGAAAAGCATGAGTTAAAAGTGAAAGTAAATAAACACACATGTGAGTTGATGCAAGCCTGACTCCTTTCCATTCACAGGTTCAAAAGTATACATATAGAGTGAACAATATACGAACAATATACCTAATCTTTGGTTAAATGTGTCTTAGCAACTATCCATCAACGAGCTTCTGGGAGAATTCTCGTTGGATATTTGATCACTCTTCTTGGCAGAATTCATTCAATTAATTTTTTTTGTATTTCCTGGCACAGACCTTACTTTTAACCACAGTCCACATATTTTCGATAAGGTTGAGGTCAGGACTTGTTTTAAGCTTAATGTTAGCCTGATTTATTCATTCCTTTGATGTGTGTTTGGGGACACTGTACTGTTGGAACACCCATGTGTGTCCAAGTTTCCAAATGAAGAATTCTGAGGTGCTTTATTATTCCATTCACTTTGTGTAATGCACCAGTTACACTGAAGCAAAACAGCGCCAGAGCATGATGCTACCATTGTCAGGCTTAACAGTTGATACAATGCTCCTCTAGGAAAGGTAGTGGTAGCTCAGTGGATAAGCCGTTGGACTACTGATCTGAGGGTCGTGAGTGCCAAACAGTCACTGCTAGGTTGTTGAGCAAGGCCCTTAACCCTCAACTGCTCAGTTATATAAATGAGATAAATGTATGTCGCCCTGGATAAGGGTGTCTGCCAAATGAACTATATGTAAACTCAATCTTTGTCTCATCTGACCATAAAATGTTCCTGCAGAAGGCTTTTTTTCTTTGTCCATGTAGTCATCTGCACACATATATAGTAATAGTCATAGTATATTATAGGAAAATATATAGTCCTTTAGAACTTGATACCAGCAACATGTTTAAAAAAAGTCAGGACAGGGGCATGTTTACCACTGTGTTGCATCTCCTCTTCTTTTAAAAGCACACTGTAAATGTTTGGGAACTGAGGAGACCAGTTGGTGGAGTTTTAAAAGTGAAATGTTGTCGTCTTCTCGTCTGATATAGGATTATAGCTGCTCAAGGTCTTCAATGTTGTATTTTCTGTTTCATGATGCACCAAACATTTTCAATGGGTGATAGGTTGGGACTCCAGCCAGGCAAGTTTAAAACCTGGACTCTTCTACTGTTGTAATATGTTCAGAATGTGGTTTGGCATTGTCTTGCTGAAGTAAGCAAGGTCTTCTCTAAAAAAAATGTTGGATGGCAGCATATGTTGCTCCAAAACCTGTATATACCTTTCAGCATTAATAGTGTCTTCCCAGATATGCAAGCTACATATGCCATGTACACTAATGCACCACCTATACCATCATGATGCTGGTTTTTGAACTGTGTGCTGATAACTAGCCAGATTTTACCTGTCCTCTTTAGCCCAGAGGATGTGGCAGCCATGACTGCCAAAAAAAAATTAAAATTTTGATTTGGCAGACCACAGGACAATTTTCCATTTCTCCTTCTTCCATCTTAAATCAGCTTGGGCCCAGAGAAGGTGGAGGAGTTTATGGCTTATGTTTATATATGGTTTCTTCTTTCTATGGTAGAGTTTTAACTTGCCTTTTTTCTGATGCAGAAAAGTGCTCCTAAGCCTGTGTAGTGATTTCTGCTACACAATTGTGTCTGTTTTTAATGCAGTACCATCTGAGGGCCGTTCGATCATGGCCATCCAATATCGGTTTTTGGCATTGTCCCTTGTGTACAGAGATTTCTCTGGATTCTCTGAATGTTTTAATATTATATACTATAGATGATTAAATACCCAAATTGTTTGCAATTTTACATTGAGGAACATTTAATTGTTGCAATATTTGCCATGCAGGATGGTGAACCCCTTTGCATCTGTACTGCTGAGAGACTTTGCCTCTCTGGGATGGTCTTTTTATAGCCAATCATGTTACTGATCTGTTGCCAATTAACCTAATTAGTTGTGAGATGTTCCACCAGGTTTTTCTTTAGCATTACACTTTGTCTTTTGTCGCACCATCCCAACTTTTTAAAAAATGTGTTGCTGGCATCAAATTAAAAATGAGCATACATTTTTCATAAAACAATAGTATTTCTAAGTTTCAACATTTGATATGTTGTCTTTGTTCTATTTTCAATTAAATATGGGTTTACATGATTTGCAAATCATTGCATTTGGTCTTTATTTACATTTTGCACCGTTGTTTCTTGCTTGTTATTAAAAGTTTAAAAAAGTTTATTAAATTTTTACACATAATCTTGGTCCTTTGTTGATCTTAGAAAATCCAAGATAAATTAAAACTTGTGCACCAAATTCTTGTTCAATTTCTCTATTAAAGACAGAGCTGGCTGATACGTTAGCACTGGAGGGCACTCTTGGGACTCGTTTGTTTTCACTGATCACCTGAACTACACTTCCAATCAGCCCCTACACCTCATTTATTTATCATCAGTCATTCTATTTAAGTTCCTTTGTCGATTCAGTTTGTGAAGAGTTAGCTTAATACACAGTTAATGCCAAACCTCCTTTGCTGTAGCTGTAGTTAAAGGTAGCCAACCATATACACTAAGCTGACCGGGATGTCTGAGAGGATTTTAAGTTTGCTTAAAAGGAAAAATCATTGAATTAAACAAAAAATTTTTGAATTGTTTTATTAATTCAACCAATTAAAGGCCTGATAAAATTGATTACATCCTGTGCACACAGTACAATTTCATGACATCATTTTCTATTTTGTGGCTGTATTAAATTGTATACACAAGTAATTGTCAGAGAATTTCATGTCTAGTCACTTGCTCTCACAAGTAGATGCAGTGTTTTTCACCCCTGCTGTATTTCAAGATCCTTGTGAAAAAAAGAATGTGCTACATCAGGTGCTATTTCCTAAGCTGCTGAATAATGAGGGCGGAAGGCATATTGTTAGATTATTAATTATACTGGATGGGGTGCATTCTTTTCTGGGAAGGAGAGTCAGAGGGTTATTCCTGTGATGGTCAAACTAAAACCATTATTTAAAAGCACATCACACTCCGTCAACCCTTTGTTTCTTTCTATGGTAGTGAATGATAAATCAGATTAATACTAAATTAGGCATAAGTGTTTTGCTTGATGCATTTAATGTTGTTAGTATTTTACAACCACAAAGCACATTCAGCAAAAATATATTTAAAAAAATAATACAATATGTTCTTATATGATCTCATGAAAAATTGCTGATTAAATATACTAAACAAAATAAAAGAATAGCAAGGCATGGATACAATACATATAATATTATTGGAAGAAATTGTACTACACAAAAATCAGTATTGGGTACTTTAGTCAAGTACTATATTTAAAAGTCTTCATCATGCTGAGGAAAGAGGAGGTACAGAGAACATTCTGTATCCAGTTTATTATAATACCAGCTGTAATATTAAAAGATACAGAAATAACAATACAGTTCTAGTTAAGATGCTTGATGGTAGTTTACCCTATAATTTCTAACAGTACAGAACAGATAATATGTCTGTTAACAATTTACTTGAACTCTTATGCCACTTTTTAGCACCATATGCACTTTGATACACTCAAATTTTTTAAAATAAAAAAAAAAATTCTGGGGAAGAATTTGCAACTTACACCAACTTACATAATAATAATAATAATAATAATAATAATAATAATAATAATAATAATAATAATAAATTTGGTGTACAAATTTTAATTTATTTTGGGTTTTCAGAAATCAACACAGGATCAAAATTATACATATAGCACACCTAATATTTGGTTAAATGTCCCTTAGCAAGTGGCCATTAACGAGCCTCTGGCAGAATTCGATGGATTGGATTTGCATTTTTGACCACTCTTCTTGGCAGAATTGGTAGAATTTAATTGAATTTGTGTTTCCTGGCGCAGACCAGACTTTTAGGCACAGTCCACATATTTTTAACAGGGTTGAGGTCAGGACTTGTATTAAGCTTAATGTTAACCCACTTTATCCATTTCACAACCAGCTTTGATGCATCTTGGGGTCATTTTCCTGTTGGAACACTCAATTGTGTCCATGTTTTAACCATCTAGCTGATATTTTGAGGTCATGCTGAAGAATTCCAGGGTTCTTCATTATTCCATTCACTTTGTGCAAAGCACCAGTTCCACTGACAGCAAAGCATGAGCATGATGGTACTACCATCATGCTTAACAATTGGTACAGTGTTCCTCTGTTCCTCTGGTCATTGTGGCCAAACAACTGAATCTTTGTCCCACCAGACCATAAAACTTTCCTCCAGAAGGATTTTTTCTTTGTCCATGTGGTCAGCTGCAAACTTTATTTGCCCTTGAAAGTATCAATTTTGTAGCAGGAGTTTCTTTCTTGAACAGCAGTCACTCAGTCCTTCGTGATGTAAAACTTGCTTGACTATGGCCAGTGTACCAACAGCTTCCAGTTCATGACAGGCCTGTGCCTTGATGGTTCCTGGGTTGTCACAGTTGTGACAGTTTAGGTCTTCTTCTAGACCTTGGGAAAGTTGTTACACCTCACATTGTACTTGTCAAACAAACCCTTTTTATGCTGCGCATAGAGAAGCCACCAGCTGTAGTCAATCATGATCAATAACAAGAAGTTAAGAGGCTTTGGCCTTGGTAAGTTACAAGACATTTTGGAACTTCCAGCACCACTGAATTAATAATCTAAATGAGCGTATGTTTATTTTTGATACTGTACATATAATTTTGACCCTGTGTTGATTTCAGAAAACCCAAAATAAATAAAAAATTGTCCAGCAAACTTGTTTTTCTATTAAAGATGTATGTTGTGCAGTCATTCTTCTCCAGAACAAAACAGTTCAAAGAAATCATTGAAAGCTCAATATTGACATGATATTCATGTCCATGATATTGTTAGAAATTTCTAACCTCAAGTGTATCTTCTGATCCTAGAATTGGGATGAGAAAGCTGAAATGAGCTGTTATGTGTAAACCAACTGTCAGCAGCCTGAGAATACTAACAACAGTATGCCTTTCTGGTAATCCAACAAAAAACAAAGTCAACTTTATTAAATCATTGTCTTGTGTATGAAAGTTAAGAAAGGTTTAAAATTTATCTTTTTATGTATTATTATCTCAAGATCACCATGTATTACCTCCAACAAGTTATGCTTTCGATGTGATTTGCTTGTCTGTTTGTCTGTTAGGAGAATTGTGCAAAACCTACTGACTTCTATGAAGCTGGTTGACATGGTGTATCATGGGCCAAGGAAGCACCAATTAAATTTAGGAGCAAATTCGAGTCACAGGGCAGATCCATGAATTTAGTTTCACTTTCATTAATGCTGTGAGATATTGCTTTGGATGAAGTCTGCAATTAACAGTGCCATAAAGTCCATCACAATTCAGTAGATGGCAGTAAAATTCAATAATGTCAAAATATAGTCAATGTGGAAATATGATGGAAATTATATTGGAAATATATATAAACATATAAAGGATTGCAGATTTACATGTCATAGAAGAGTCAAGAGTCCTTGGTTGAGGTCTGTACTCTGAGTGCCTTTCTGATTTTTCTTGTGATCCCAAGACAACCAAAATTGTTTTGTTACCCATAATGTCTATGACAGTACAATTGCAGGTTTAGGAGTCACCTTCTCAAGTGATGGTTATTAATTTGGAAAATGTCTGGTGCTGATAAACATAAGACTAGATAGATATATTATAATGAATTTAACTGATTTATTAAAGTGGATATATATGTAGAGTACAACTCCACACCAAAGCTAAAGCTCAAACCCAGGTGCTCAGAGCTGCAAGGCAGAAGCTCTATCACTGCACTAGCTATTTTCTCTTGTGTCCCTGATTAAAGTAAAAACATATGTGGTCCAACTTGATGGACATCATATGCCTAATAATGCATTTTGACATAATGGGAAAAATAAATTGTGATCTCTTGAAAACAACCTTTGTTATTTTGAGATCACAAGAAAAATAAGTTATGATATTGAGATAACAGTCCAAAACAAACAATCAAAAAACCCCAAAACAAGCCTCCTGGCATTTCTGGACTTCCTTACTTATGCCCTAACATTTCATACTTCCTTTATGTTTAAGTTGTCAGTGATATTTTGAAGCTACATGGTTTCAATTTAAAGAATAACTACTGATTTCTTCAAGACCAAGAACTTATCTTCTTCCAAAGTAGTATCAAAGCAGTGTATATAGGACACTGCCCATATATACATAAGTTTGAGCTGCAATACAATTAAAGAAAATTGTATTCTAGTTAGTCATGGACCAAACTGTTTGCAGCTTGCAGCTCTTAGGTTGTTTCTAATAGCTGACAAAATTGCAATGAAGTATGCCCTCTCCTTGAAAAAAAAGGGTATTTGCATCTGTTTCTTACTGCTCTGCATCAGAAAAGGACTTACTTCCTTGGTATTTGATTCGAGTGTTGATCATGGAGTTTGTGCAGGTGTTGGTGCGTGATATCTCCTCTGTGAATGCTGTTTCCAGCACTTTCAAGATAGACTTTCTCACCTTATCTTTGAAATCCTGACCAATGAACACATATAATAATGGATTCAGGCAGCTGTTGAGAAAAGCCAAACTAGTCGCTATGGGAATGCCAATAGTAGTTATGTGCTCCAGGGTGGGGTTATTTATGGGGGCCATGTGGTGAGCCATTTCGATCAGCACCAGGATGTGGTATGGAGCCCAGCATAAGAAAAAAGCTGTGATCACAGCAGCAATGATTTTAAAAGGGCGCGCTGTGCGACCAGACATTGAACGGTTTCTTTTGAGGCGATAGATGATGATTGCATAGCAGGAGACAATGATTGAAAAAGGCACTACAAACCCCAGGAAAAAACGTGTTATGATCATAGCACGGTGTCGCAATAGACGGAGATCTATCACCTCTTCAGCCTCATGATCATCAGAAAAGGCAAAGTTGTTAAAGCAGTTGATAATGTTTGGATTATTGTAGACTGGAGCAGTGTCCCTGAAGACAAAGTAGGGAGAGCTCAATAATAAAGCAAATACCCATACACCAAGGCTCAGTCCGGATGCACAACTGACACTTCGATGGTTCTGGGCCCATATTGGATGCACAACTGATATGCAACGGTCCACACTAATCACGACCAGTATGTACACACTAGCAAACATGTTGAGGAAACTGAGTGTGCTGTTGAGCTTGCACATAAAGCGTCCAAATGGCCAGTGAAAGCCCATGGCTGTGTAAGCCACACTGAGAGGCAAGAAGGCAGTGAAAAGGAAGTCTGCTACTGCCAAGTTGAGAAACCAAACTGTATTCACTGTCTTCTTCATCTTGAAT
The DNA here is from genome assembly GCA_030068235.1 of Notoglanidium macrostoma. NCBI lineage: Eukaryota > Metazoa > Chordata > Actinopteri > Siluriformes > Auchenoglanididae > Notoglanidium > Notoglanidium macrostoma. The sequence continues at coordinate 4,399,178 of JAQQZR010000033.1, forward strand.
CCAGATACCCAGATCACAATGCCATTCCCAACCACTCCAAGCACAAAGGCTAAACAGTAGACTATGAGTGACATAATGTTGAGTGATTGCCTGAGTTCTGCATGCTCATCATCATAGTCACCATAATAGTCTTCCTCTGACCAGTTACCAATGGAGAAGTTGATATAGATAGGCATCTCTGTCCCGTTCATATACATCACGGAAATGGATGAAGAAATCTGAGCAACCTGGTTTGGCAGAAAAATAATATTCAGTTTTTGAAAATGAAGAATATTGAGAATAAACATTTTACATAGGAAAAAAAGATGGGACTATTTCAGATGGGACTATTTTAAGGTGTTACGCTATGTTTGTCCACTTGAGGTCAGTGTAGTACCTCAAACTGACCTAATACTTTATAACTGTGTATTTTGGGTGTACAGTGTATTTTCTTAATGACATAGAGATCACAGCGCTTATAACATATACATATATCTCTATGTCATTAAGAAAATACACTGTACACCCAAAATATAAATATATACACTACCGGTCAAAAGTTTGGGGTCACCTTCTAATTCAATTATTTCTTTATTTTTATGACTTTAAAA
>JAQQZR010000033.1:4405444-4416062 GCA_030068235.1 Notoglanidium macrostoma
GTGATGATGCCGTTGGACTGCTGTTGACATGAGCGGTTCTGCTACAATGGCAGAGGACTCGAATCACCACGAACAGTCTTGCACTCTATGTCTTTGTGACAATCTTGTTAAAAGCGCTATACAAATAAAATTGAATTGAATTGAATGCTGGAACAGGCATGGGTGTTGGGACAGGCATGGGAGCTGGGCTAGCACGGAAGCTGGGACAGGCACAAAATCAGGCATGGATGCCGGGTCAGGCATGGATGCAGGCTCAGGTGTGGGAGTGACATCATCCTCAAAGCCAGAATGCAAGGTGATGACAACATCCTCAAGGCTAGGAGCAGGAGAATATTTCATTTCTAAAGAGAACTTTAATGAACTCTAAAGAGCGAAGGCCTCCCTGTTAGCCACTGGAGGAAGCTCTTGAGCAGCGGCCTCCCCATCGGCAACTGGAAGAGGCACTCGAGCAGTGGCCTCCCTGTCGATCACTGGAGGGAGCTCTGGAGTGCAGGCTGCCCTGTGGGCCTGCTGGGGGAGCTCATAGGTGCAGGCTTCTTGCATGAGCTGTGGAAAGAGCATGTCAAATCATGCCACCCCGGTGGCCTGCTGGGAAGCTCTCTGCTTCTCTCAGTCCCCCCCAAAAAATTTAATGGGCAGCCTCCCCCCTGATATCCTAGGGGCTCCATTTAAGCATCTCACTGAAGCTGATGCACAGGTGCTCAACTGAGATGAGGCACTTGGCCCACTGGTGTGCTGGCCCCGTGAGCCAGTGGACAATGCACCTCACCCAGACATCCTCTGCAGGCTTTGGGTCTATGTGTCCAAAGTGTTTCAGAACTGCATTCATTACCGCAAGGTTAAGGTATGAATACCAAGACATATTGGAGAAAAATCTTTAGACCAGAGCACCACTCACAGAGGACAGCACTGAGAAGTAGGTGCAATGAAAAACAGATAACCCATCTCCTGCAAGGGAAAAATGACACCTATATGGCCTGGCAGAAGGACCCTACCTCTTTATCAAAGCCAAACAGGTTTAAACAGCTGAAAGGACTGGTCAAGAAACAATGTATTAGATGAAAAACAAGTGGTGGGACAAGAAAGCAGAGAAAGTGTAGAATTATGCTGATTCTTATAACTACAAACAGTTCTTCAGGGCTCTGAAAACTGTCTATAGGCCTACAGGAGCCACCACTTTGCTGTCAACAGATGAATCCACACTTATCAAGGACCACTTCTCAGAACTGTGAGGCACATATGGGCAAAGTGTGTATGGCAAAACCTTGACCTATGCTTGTTTTTATGGTTTTGATAGTGTCAACAGAGAGGCCTGTCCATGCAAGATTATTTGGATCATCAGTCTATTCTATGACTGGCCAGGTTCTTTTCAATGGCAAGTTCAGTCATACCCCTTGGAGATCTCCAATGGAATGAAACAGAGGTGTGTCATTGCACTTACTCTGATCAGCCTTTTCTACATTTGTGTTCTCAGACAGGCAGTGCAAGATTTGGAGGAGGGCATGCACATACACTATCGCTACAATGGCTCCATCCTTGATTTGCATAGAATATCTGCAAAAACAAAGACACTAACCAGCCACATTCAGGAAACACACTATGGAGATGATTGGGCACGGATGGCCCACAAGGCAAAGGATCTGCAAGACATGCTCAGAAAGTTCTCAGAAGCCTTAAAGCAGTTTGACCTTACCATCAGATTGGCAAAACAGAGGTTCTTTTCCAACCAGCCCCAGGTGTACAAAGCCTTCATCCTCATGTCACTGCTGTACGGTTGCAAAGTTGGACCATCTATTGACACCTGAAACAACTGGAAACTGGAGACTGAAGCCTTTGACTGAGCCATGTCTGTCCCAATTGAGGTGATTCTACTGAAGACGAGGCTTTGCTGGTTAGGTCATTTCATCAGGAAGCAGTTCATTTTGCCAACATATTCCCATTCACATCATATTCCCATACAGCTTCTTTTTGGAAAGGTGGCAGAAGGGCAGAGGAAACAGGGTAACCCCCCAAAACATTATATGGATACCCTGAAAGATGGTTTGAAATGGTGTGATATCAAACCTGATGAACTTGTTGAACTGCACCAGAAAGACTGCAGTGGTGTGCTTTAACAAGAAAAGCATCTGCTTTGCTGGAAGAGGAGTATCACAACCAGTTTCAGGACATTCGTGACCGACACCATGGGGCAGTGTTAGTACCAGCAAGTTCCAGGGACATTTAGTGCCCTATCTGTCCACATCTATGCAGGTCAAGAATCAGCCTGCAGAGCCAGTCCTGCACACACAGATAGCTTCACAGCCACATCTTCCTCAAGACAGAGGGACAACCAACTTTATGCAGTGCATAAAGCAATCAATTAAATTCATTAGCAGTATTGATAATATTATATTTAATATATTGTCTTAGGATAGATACTTTATTTAAGATACTCTTCAGATACTATGTTTTTGAGACTCTTGTTTGAAATTCCCAGGAGATCAGGAGCTTTCTGAGCCGTTTCAGCAGTGATCAGAGGAGCAGTTTCTGGAATACTCCATCCAGCCCCAACAACCATGCCATAATTATTCACAGAGATCACGTTTTTTCCCCATTCTGATGTTTGTTGTGAAAATGATCTGAAGCTCTTGATCTTTATCTGCATGAGTTTTCCATTGACTGCTGTCACATGATTGGCTGATCAGATAACTGCATGTGCAGGTGTAAAGGCATTCATAAGAAAGTGTATGGTGAACATATATTGCACAAATCTGTGCATTTAGGAAAACACTCTAATATTTGTCCTTCTTGAGGATGATAGTCACCCAAGTGTGATACTCATGCTTATTCAATGTGAGATCCTCTCAACTGTGGATCCAGTTTATGTTGAAGCCAATGTTGGAGTCATTTAGGTACTTATGCTACTCTCTACTGATGATGAATATTGGTCAATCTATTACTACTACTATTACTCAACTAAGGACATGAATGACTCAAGGTAATCTCCAGACCTTTTACATCCTTAATTTGAAATGAAATAATGAGGAAACAGGCCATAACTCTGCAGGAAACTGCTTATTTTTAATTGTCCAATTACTTTTGAGCCTGTGAAAATGGAGGGGCTATATAAAAATTGGTTGTAATTCCGCAATGGTTAATGCAATATTTTTGTTAAATTTTGTGAAAAAGAATTAAAACAGAAATTCTACACTTCAATGACATCTTGATGGCTTTATTTGAAATCCATTGTGGTGGTGTACAGAGGCAAAAATATAAAAACTGTGTAACTATCCAAATACTTATGGACCTAACAGTACATATGCAAGGGATCCAATTACAGATTGAAGATCTTTTACTGTTTCTCAGTGACCTGGTTGATTTTAACATGCTTATCTCTCTTTTGTTAATGACAAAAACATTCACATCACATCAAACATTTTGCAGCTAGAGAAAAGGTAAGAATATAGATGACCTCAGGCCTTAAGTGGCTTTGGGGTACCAGATATAACAGCTAAGGGAACCAATCCATGTGAAAACCAATCCCATTCTCCCCTAAATGAAAGAGTTTTTAGTGTAATTGGAATAGTTCTTCATGTGATCAAGAAATATGCACAATATTATTCTGTATTTTTAGGGGATTTTTTACAGAGGCATTACAGAGGTCATTATGTTATGCAAATGCAATACAGTACAACTGAAATGCAAGTAAGTCTTTCTAAAAGAATGTGCTCATTTTTAATCTTAAACAGTTTTCAGTTTCCCAGCTTCACAGCATGTCATTAGTACTGAAATGTAGATAAAAAAAAAGAACATTCTTGTGTAGGCTTGACAAGGGAGCACACAGGACTTACAACACACATGTAACCACATGCAGCTGCCAAAGCCTGAAAACCACAACTATGGTGGTAAACATCATGGGAAAGCTATAATCAATTCAAGATGTGCAAGTTGTGCGGTTGTGTAGATGGTTAAGTGCATTGGAGATTTCAGATGAGTGTATATTTCTCATTTCCCTGGACCCCAAGAACAGCTAAGCATATATTTCTTTGAAAAATACAAGGCTGGGAAGGATCATTTGCTGCACCCGATTTCTTCTTATGTGCTCTCCACTCTTCTTTCAGTTATTAGATACCCACAAAGCAGAGACATATTTATTGTGGGATCAAGCTTAACATTTAGACACTCAGCAGTCAGTTTTTCAAAATGTACAACTGAGATTAAGTACAATCAGCTATGAGAAAATACCATGCTTTTTTAACACAAAACATTATGGGCTGTAAAACAAACAACTCTTATTGGAAAGCAGATGTATTTATGTTCAAATCAATATGCATGAATATAATTAGTTAACTTGCTCCAGGAAGGACCCCAATAACCCATATTCTTCAGTCTTCTTTGTGATGTTTCCATATAGTGTATCCTGAAAAGTGGTCAGATGTGTATTTGAAAGTCAAAGAGAATAGAATCCAGACAGGAAAATGGGGGTGGGGATTAAAAAAGAAGAAGGAATGGAAGCCAGAATGACTTGAGTACAAACATTGCTGAAAAAGCACAACGCCAGCACATGTGTGGGAGAATCAGCATCTTCCCCACTCCCTCACTCTGTTTTTCCTTGTAAGTTAATGCATTTTGGAGAAGGGAAAGACATGCCTTTTGGGACCAAACCTTTTGCTTGGAGGTGAGGAAGTGAGATCAGAACTGAATACAAAATTTCTTTCTTATATGGAACTGATGCAGTAAATTTTCTGTTAAGCATAAGAATATGCCCTTATCCCTTAGTTATAGTTTCATATATATATAAAACTTTATATCCTATTAACGTTGTTTTTTTATACTCAGTTCAGTGTTCAGTGCTTTAAAGCTGTTATGATTCATTCAAAATCATGGTGTCTGGGAAGGATATTAATAGTTACTCCAAGGTTATAGTTTGAGGGTAGCTTGACAGACCCAAGTTCACCACACTTCTTGATTTGCCAGCCCAACTTGTAATTTAAAATTCCAACATAAATACTAATTTAGTCGGGCAAAACAACTAGAGGGACTGTGATGTTGAGATTGGGTTTGACTCAGGGACAGAGCCTCAGTTGAGATTTTTTTATGCACATGTAAACAGGGTGTGGTAGCAAAAAAAATGGTCAAATTTTAAGCACCCATGAACCTTCTCCTGGTTCAGGCTAGTAAAAAATCTAATGACACACCGCACAGAAAACCACCCAGTATTTTTGTAGCTGTTGAGGAAAATACCAGCTTGTTTTTTTCATTTCCTTTTTTGGTAAAGCACAAAGGTCTCTCAAATGGAAACAAGAATAAATTCTGATAGGATATTCCTCAGTGTGGTCTTCTTTTAGGTCTAAATGAATAGTTTTGTTAAAATAAATGAGTGCAATATGCTAAAATAGCTTCTACACTGCTTTATTATAAGTCAGGTGTTATGGTCAATAAGTTCTGTTAAGAGAGAATTCATTGAATATACTGTATGTAGAAATAGTAGACAAAAAGTTTCTGATTAACCACTGATTTATAATGTGACAGAGGTAACTGGAAGAGCGGAAATCTCCTGTCTGTTAACCTCTGAAGTCGATTTGGATTGTGGGCAAGCAGATGGAGAAGTTATGTACGGATGAGTCATGGTTACAGAGAGGTCAGGAATGTTGTAACTGACTTTTCTACCCAACTTCTGTGCTCCACCTCAACATCAACACAAAGAATAAAGCTCACCAGCTAGTCTCATTTCCTCTCCTTCAAATCTGACCGCAAAGTCTGTGTATAAATCAGGAGCACAAATACTCAAGACTAACACACACAGTGGGAAGGACACAGGCAACGACCAACAAAACAGGGAATCTAATACTAATTTGGAGACATTTTTGAGTTAATGTTTATAAACTCAAACACACACATGTAGGTATTTATGTCTTTGTGGGTATTTATGTCTCTCATGAATTTCTGTGGGCATAACCCTAACCCTTACCCATAAATAACCAAACAAAATCTAAGAGTTTTGGCTATTTCAATTTTTTGATTATATTTACAGATATTTTTATAAAATTGAGTTTTCCCTTGAAAAAATATGTACATGTTTGTGTGATAGTGTGTGTGTGTGTGGGGGGGGGGGGGGGGGGGGGGGCGCACAAGCAACAGGGAGGGTTGTTAGATCAATACATCAATTATATATACACAAGGCCCATAGCTCTCACAGAGCAAAAATGTACTCTTTTCTCTCTATGCCTGACCACGTTTACCAAGCCCTATTTCATCAGGTTTGAATGAGTAGACATCTGCAAGGCACATGGTATTTAGGTCTAGAAACCTTAGAGAAGGACATCTGTAAGGAAAAAACTGGGCTCAAATAAAACAGCACATGCTAGGCTAGAAAAAAACTTGTTCTTTTAATATAGGGTAGAAAAACATCATGCTCCTTTAATATAATATACTTAGATGAAGGGCCCAGACTCAAAGCCGCATCCAAGAAATGACCAACTCGTCTGATGTCATCTGAACCTCACCCTCTGAAGAACACAAGAGGAACAAACAATTTTCTAACCCAGGGACAGAGAATATATATATATATATGTATATGACACAAGGGTGGCAAGATAAAGCTCCCTGAGACAATATGAAGAAAAAAACCTGAGAGGAACCAGACTCAAAAAGGAACCCATTCTCACCATCCTCTATCAAGTGACAACAGATGAGTGGAAGTGACCAAGCATTGTTGCATTCCTTCTTGGGTTTTTGAAGGTTATTACTGGCATTTCTTTAAAGGTTCTGCAAAATTGGCTATTTCATTGCATCATAACTTCGTTGATTTGTTGAGAGGAATGAAAAAGCAGAGGGGCTCAGACAAACCTGAGTAATGCTATTTGGAAGAGTTTGAAAAAGGGTTTTTAAAGTTGAAAGGAAAATTGGTAACTGCTCCCGTATTAGCATATGCATGCTTATTCTAAACCATTAGTGCTTGAGATTGATGCTAGTCATTTAGGCTTAGGACAGTCCTTAGCCAGGAATGTGATAAGTTGAGACCAGTTGTATATGCTAGTTGAGGGCTTAGACTATTCCTCTAATTATTATTTACAGACCCCCAGGGCCATAGTCTGAATTCTTTTGTAAATTTGCAGATTTCATCTAAAACCTGGTTGTCTCTTAGGCAAAGCATTAATTGTTAGAGACTTTAATATTCATTTTGATAACCCAGAAGATCCTCTGAGAACAGAGTTCCTGTCCGATCTAAATTCAGTAGGGTTTAATCAGAACATAATAGGACCCACTCATGATGGTGGTCACACCCTTGATTTAATGTTAACTTTTGGATTAAGTATAGAATATATAGTTGTGCTTCCACAGTCTGAAACAATCACAGATCATTATCTCATGTTTTTTAAAATGTGTCCTAGTTATAATATATGCACCTGTGCCATGCTATCATTACAAACAAACATTGACATAGCCACTGCACAGAGTTTTATCTATAATCTCATAGAATTATCAACCTTGATTGGATCACCCTCATATGTCACAGAACACAATGATGCAAATAAATGCTTGGAGTCGGCATTTTGCTATACATTTGACAATGTAGCTCCACTTAAAAGGAAAATAATTCGAGAGAAAAAATTAGCTCCCTGTTATAACGATGACATGCGTACCCTAAAACAGACCACTCAGAAACACAAGTGACATCAAACTAAATTGATAGTATTTAAATTAGCATTGAAGGAGAGCCTCCTGAGCTATATGAAAGCTCTTAGCGCTGCTTGTTCAACATATCTCTCCATGCTAATAGAAGATAACAAAAATAATCCTAGATTTTTATTTAATACTGTAGTAAAATTAACTAGGAATAATACCACCATAGAAACATTCTTACCATCATTGTGCAGTAGCTATGACTTCATGAGATTTTTTCAATGACAAAATCGACAATATCAGGCAAATTTATTCTAAAAAGAGTTAAATCTTCCCTTGGTTGGTTATGTACTGTCAGAATGACCAAGTCTGGCAGGATGCAAGTGCAGTTCTCATTTATTTTACAAAATCAAGGTCGGTTGATCAGTAAACAGAACAGACAAGGTAAGGCAGAGGCAGTAATCCAAAAAAGACAAAAGCAGTGTTCAAAAACCAGAAAAACAATCACAACAAATAAATGGCTTGGCAAGAGTATAGACAAAAGAGCTCAACTAATGCTTTGTGAAACAGACTGTGAATATAGAGTCTTTTAAACACTTACGAAGTGTGTGGCTGGGTGATTGGGAGGACCTGCTCCCAATCAGAAATCAGGTGACTCTGACCTGGGAAGCATGTCAGCCATATTGTCCTTATGCATGGGTTCTTGGGAGTTGTAGTCTATTTCTGTGTCAGACATGTTTTCTGGGTGTGAGTGCTCCTGAGAAATGAGGTCAGGGTTCACTGGTGTGGCTGTGGGTGACTGTGCAGGTGTATGTGCAGGTGCAGGCATGATGTGTACCTTTAAATTAATCCTTTAAATTAGCAGTTATCAATCCCCTCATTAAAAAACCTGATCTCTACCCCAGGCAGCTGCCCAAATAAGGGCCAATATGTTTCTTGACCTTAGTGCAGCTTTTGACACCATTGATCATATTATTCTCCTTGATAGATTAAAAAAGTTTGTTGGTGTTAAAGGAATGGCCCTCTCCTGGTTCTTATTTGACTGATCATTATCAATTTGCTGTAAATGGTGATTCCTCTACAAATAGTAAGGTAGAGATTGGTGTAGGGCAAGGTTATATTTTAGGCCCACTGCTTTTTAATTTATGTATTCTACCTCTGGGTAATATTATTCATAAACATGTTATTAGTTTTCACTGCTATGCTCATAATACACAGTTTTATGTTTCAGCAAAGCCAGATGAGAGATACCAACTTAATATAGGTGAGGACTGTGTAAAGGACATTAGACAACAGATGGTTACTAACGTCCTTCTACTTAATTCTGATAGGACAGAAGTACTAGTACTCCAGTCTCTCCTTCATTGAAGCTCATGTAGATAATATTCCTTGGAGGCAGATTGGAACAAGCTGCACCAGAATTTTGAAAATTTTCAAATATAGTTCAACCATATAATCCAAGCATGAATAACAATAAAGTTGATGGTAAGGTAATAGTCTCAGGAGAATGCAGAAAGTACCTGAACATCAAGTAATGTCATACACGGGGAGTGTGGGTCATTAAGGGCGACAGTGTTCCATCTGAAAATCATGCAACTAAAACTTAGAGGGTCCGAATTATGGACTATGATAGAGTTAGGGGGCTTTGCTTTTCTTGGACTAATTAAAGATTTCATCATTATAACTTTGACTCCTGGTAATTTCTTCAACTCCCCTGATCCAGTTACAATTTGCCACAACAATTCCTGGGACAACCTTTTTTCATATCAGAAATATTGCTAAGATAAGAAATATGATGTTACTGCAGGACATCTAGTTCATACCTTTGTTGCTTTTAGTTTAGATTATAGTAATGCCTTGCTCTTTGGATGTTCCAATAGGTGCATATACAGGCTCCAGTTAGTCCAGAATGCAGCAGTGAGGTCCTGTTTACACTTGGTATTAAAATGTGTCTTGGGCGATCTGATCTTAACTGGACTGTGCTAAATAAGGTTGTAAACAACCTCCAAGAAGCAATCAAGACGCATTCACTCAAACCATTTGCCGAGGTGGTCTGGGACACATCTGACCACATACCTTCCGTAGTGTAAATGCTAATGCATTCCCAACAGTCTGTAACAGGATAATACGTCATTAATGCAGGACAAGGTGATTGTTTTGGTAACAGCGAAACATGCTACAAAAAAATGGAAAGGAGCACTGATGTAAATGGTTGGAGTCCAAGAAAATATGTTGCAGGTTCAATGTTTTAATAAAACTGTGCACGGGGACCTTTGACCTTCTAACGGAAGTGATGTAGGCAGTAAGGACACATTTGAGATGCATGATGGACACAGGTGTAAACAGCAGTGTCTCAGCTCTCCATTTGTGACCTGAATGCTCAAGACACATTTTAAAACCAAGTGTAAACAGGGCCCGAGAGTCCTTATGAAAACTATTCACCTATAAAGCACTGAATGGTCTTGTGTCACAGTACCTGAGTGAATTTTTCGTCTCTTATGATCCCCCAAGCCTACTTAGATCAAAAGGACAGGCTATTTGTTGGTACATTGAATAGTGAAGGCTATAGCAGGGGGCATATCTTTCTCTTACAAAGCCCCTCAGTTATGGAACAGCCTTCCAGTGTTCTGGACTCAGTCACAGTCTCAGTATTTATGCCTAGGCTGAAAACATTTGTTTAGTTAAGCTTTCTGTTAATAGCTTTTTATTAGGTAAAGGATCAGATCTGGAGGGTTTTTGAGCATAGACTGTTTTGGTAAACTTGAATATTTGGATGCTATATATATATATAACAGGGTGGACCAAAAAAAATTTATACACACTTCAGGAATGCTTCTACCCATAAATATCTGGCCGGAAGTTAATGACCACCAATTTAAGCATCTCTTGTAATTGTAGAGGTCAAAGGTAACTTGTATATATCCCATGACCTCTGAATAAATTTTGTATTAAAATATTTATAAAATTTTTCTTTTTCTAAAGTGTGTATACATTTTTGGCTGGCTCTGTGTAT
>JAQQZR010000033.1:4416162-4431647 GCA_030068235.1 Notoglanidium macrostoma
ACTTCTGAGAGACTCTGCCTCTCTAAGACATCCCTTTTATAGCTAATCACATTACAGACCTGATATCAATTAACTTAATTAGTTGCTAGATGTTCTCCCAGCTGAATCTTTTGAAACTTTCTTGCTTTTTCAGCCATTTGTTGCCCAGTGCCAACTTTTTTGAGACCTGTAGCAGGCATCAAATTTGAAATGTGCTCATTTAGTGGATCAAGGCGTACAATTTCCAGGTTTGAACATTTGTTATGTTATCTATATTCTGTTGTGAATAAAATATTGGCTCATGTGGCTCAAGTCTTTTAGTTTTCATTTTATTCAACTTTAAAGAACGTCCCAACTTTTCTGGAATTCGGGTTGTACATACTCTAGTCAGTATCATAAACAGAAACCATCACAACACACAAACGTTCCATATATAAGTGACTAATATTGACCTGTGTAGTCTCTGGTTTTATATTCATATTTATATTAGACAGTTGGTGTCACTGTCCTCAGTGTCAGAAAATATGCAATTTACATTCATGTTAAAGCCAGAACTATTGTCTGAGCCATGCAGAAAGAAATAATGTACACCTTCTGACCAATCAGATTCGAGAATTCAGATGTGCTGTGGAATAATGACATACAGTATAATCCCAATTAAAACCATTTAAACTCTATATTGTAACACTATAAAATGTGAAAAAGTTTAAGTGGGGTGTAAACTTATGCAAGTCACTAATACTTACCTGGCTCCTAAATACCAGGTGAATGAAGATGGCGGTGATCCAGATAATGAGCAGGCTGAGATTGATGAAAGGTATGGGTATCTGAATGGGAATTTGTAACACTGTATTTCCTTATTTGAAATTGTTGATGATATACTTTACTGCATTGAAGCAGATGAGTGAAGAATTTGGTGATTGTGGTTTAGGTTCTGGGAAAATGAGGTAAGTATGTTATTCAAGTATCCATCCACTGTCTATACTGCTTATCCAGCAGGGTTCTGATATGCTTTGTGCTACACTTACAGACCACCCATTACAGTTAAAGCAACTTTTTATGAAAGGAAAGAATTGGTCAAAAAGAAAACATCTCTCCATTCATTGTGGGTGGATTCTGACAAATAGCATATTGTAATCCTATGAGGAATGTTCTTTTCTGCATCCCACCCATCCTGTCTCATTGCTTGCGTCAGAAGGTCGTTATTTTTTCCATTGAGTTGGGCTGCACATCTGTGATTAATATATTGAGGAAGTTATTTATTTATTTTTAGTCATTTAATTAAATAGGAAAATGTTTGCCTTATACTGCCTCTTATTCATTTATTATGTAGCATATCAAAAGCCATCTTCAGCATCTTACAAAGAATCATTAAAAAACATGCTTTTTAAAGCTACAGGTGAGCCAAGTGATGCCAGCTAATTAACTACCTGGGCCTAAATGTGCACGAGGTCAAAAAAATTATAATAATAAATAAATAAATAAAAAATAAAAAATAACACCAAAGTAAAATCAACAAAAATAAACCCTATGCATATAAATGAGGGTTCTAGTAGGATCTATGCATACCCACACTGAATAACATAACAATAGCACCCCTAGTCACCACCACCCTCTAAAACATTCTTGCTGTTATCAATCACCAATATCATCACCACCATCATAACCATAATCTTCATTAAAGTAGTAAAGTAAACAGAAACCATCCATACATCCATAATCAACACCCCATACAAATTACAAATCATGCAACATTGTTAAAACTTTATTGAATTGTGTAATTGTACTTTTTTGACTAAATAACATACAGTTACAAAAGTGTGCTAGTTGTAATTGCACTATCCAGTGCCACCCAAATGAAGATGGGTTCCCTATTGTTGTTTCATGGAGATTTTCTTTGCTATTGTTACCTCTGGCTTGCTCATTATGGAACAGATTTCTGTAATGCTGCTTTTGACAATGTCCATTATTGAAAATGCTATATAAATAAAATTGAATTGAATCAGCATTTTGTATGACACATAGGCCTACTATATGAAATTATGTTTGCCCCATGCAACCAACAATCAAAAAAAGGATAAGATTTTTAACACATAACCTTTCATTAGATAACAGCATATGAACATGGTGCAACAATCAGCCATAACATTAAAACAAACCTGGTTAATATTGTGTAGGCCCCACTTGTGCCACCAAAACAGCTCTGACTCATCAAGGCATGGACTCCACAAGGTGTGCTGTAGTATCTGGCACCAATATGTTAGCAGCAGATCCGTTAAGTCCTATAAATTGTGAGAAAGGGCCTCCATGGATCAGACTTGTTTGTTCAACAACGTTCCTCAAACGTTCCTGAACCATTTTTGTAGTGTGTCAGGATGCATTATCCTGCTGAAAGAGGCCACTGCCATTAGGGAATATTGTTGCCGTGAAGTGGTGTATGGTTTTCAACAATGTTTAGGTAGGTGGTATGTGTCAAAGTAACATCCACACAAATGCCAGGACCCAAGGTGTGATACACTGGGTGTTCTGACACCTTTCTATCATAACTAGCATTAGCATTAGCATTAAGTAATTGCTGCTACAGGAGCACTTTTGTGGGATCAGAGCAGACAGACTAGCCTTCACTCCCAAAGCACATTAGTGAGCCTTGGGTACCCATGACCCTGTCAAAACTTCACCAGTTGTCCTTCCTTGAACCATTTTTCGTAGATACTAACCACTGCATATTGGGAACACCCCACAAGACCTGCCGATTTGGATATGCTCTGACCGAGTCATCTAGCCATCACAATTTGGCCCTTGACAGGTCAGATCCTTACACTTGCCCATTTTTACTGCTTCCAACACATAAATTTCAAGAACTGACTGTTCATTTGCTGCCTAATTTATTCCACCCTATTGACAGGTACCACTGTAATGAGATAATCAATGCTGTTCATGTCACCTGTCAGTGGTTGTAATGTTATGGCTGATTGGTGTATGTTGGAACATTTTTCTCAGCATAGAGCAATGTTTCTGCAAAGAGTTGCAAGTCTGAAAAGAGCAGTGTATCTGTGAGTCTGTAATCCTTTTCTAAATGTACATCATTGGATTTGGTGCTATATGCAGCTTATCAACCTTGTGTGAAAGGTCCTGTGCCATTTGCCTAAGAATGAACAATATACACATAAATGTTGCCCCTTGACCCAGAGACATCCTGGACTCATGCTGCTGGTCCAGTAACTGTCCTGCTGATGGGTGATTCTCTGAAACCAAGAGAGACTTCAGTTCCTTTCAAGACAGTTGAATAAAATTTGTTCTGCAGTTACTGAGAAATGTGTTTGTAATAGAGGTTGAATTGCTACTGTTAATATTTGTTTGAATAATTTAAAGAAATGTGCAGGTAAAGGGTACACAACTTGATTTTGATTGGGAAATTAGTGAAATTAGTTCAGTCTCTCAAATATAAGTAAAGCATTCTAATTGCTATGCAATTAGTACAGCATTCTAATCTGATATGGTTATGTTGTCATCTATGTGTTTAGTTATTAAATTGTCTGAATTTAAATTAATAGTCTGAAGTTTGTATCTAATATTTTTTTCATTAATAAATTTATGAAGTTATCTCTACTAAATACTGATAGTGTCCATCCTTATGTGGTGGTCTAAGTCCTTGTTAACTTTGTATTAAATAGGATTATTTTTGTTATCTTACATTAGGTTAGAGAGATGTGCTGATCCAATCAAAGTTCAAATTCTGATAGATTATTATAAACTATGTACAGTAGATCTAATATTTAACAGTTCTAGCTACATGGTCTCAGTATGTCCAACAGAAAATAAGGAGATATGACAATATAAGTCTTGTATGGAAATATAAGTCTTGTATGACAGACTGTATGACACAGTCAGAAACAGAAATGAAAAAATAAATAAATAAATAAAATTTTGCCAAGAACACAAAACCGCATAAAAAGAATTCAATGCAACAGACAAGGGATTTAAAATAGCCTGTCATGCAGGGAAACAGTTATAATCACCCTATTTGTATGACCTTACAACATGGAGAGGATGGTGTCATCAAGGGAGTTCACATCAACTATGTCAAGTTTAGATGTAAAAGACACAGAGCAAGGAAAATAGTGTCTTTATGGAGTCTATGGATACTCTGCTCTGTCACAGCAAACCGAGGCTCACTACACCAAGAAAGAGAGACTAGAAGTGTCATTCCAAGGCATTCTATATTCAGTGCCACTCAAGAAGAAGTATACCCTGCACCAAAAAGACGTATTACTTAAAATCTGTGCTTAATGCTATCATAACCCTCAACAGAACCCAGAAGATTTGTGTATCCAGCAACAACTTGATGGTAATATGAGGAGGTTGTAACATTTGCAACATTTGATGCCTGAAGACCATTGTTTTACAGATGTTGTGAAAGTTGCATGTAATATGGCTCAATGTTTTGAAAAAGCCATTTTTGGAGTCAAATCACATAGTCCACAGCTTAACTATAAGCCACAACTATGGCAACTAGGATAAGAGACCATAAAGTATTTATATATATATATATATATATATATATATATACAGTCAAGGTACAGTCACATAAGAGGTTTACATATAGTCATCATGAACATGTCAATGGCAATATTGAGCTTTCAATTATTATTTTTTTTGTCCTGTTTGAACTGGGAAGAATAATTTACAACATATACCTGTAATAGAAAAAAAACAACAAATGGGTGCACAACTTTTAGTTTATTTTGGATTTTCTGAAATCTGCACAGGGTCAAAATTATACATATAGTGTCAGAAAAATACATACAGCACACCTAATCTTGGTTAAATGTCCTTTAGCAAGTTTCAACTAGGCCAGACACTTTTGGTAGCCATCAATAAGCTTTTAGCAGAATTGTAATTATATATTTGAACACTCTTCTTGGCAGAGTGGAGTTCAATAAAATTGGTAGAGTTCAATTAAATTTGTTTTTCCTAGCATGGACCTGACTTTTAAGCACAGTCCACATACATTCAATAGGGTTGAGGTAGGACTTGGTTTAAGCTTAAAGTTAGCCTACTTTAGCCATTCCACACCCAGCCTTGATGTGAGTTTGGGGTCATTGTCCTGTTAGGATACCCAATTGTATCCAAGTTTCAATGGTCTAGCTGATGGTTTGAGGTTATGCTGAAGAATTCTAAGGTTCTTCATACTTTGTGCAATGCACCAGTTCCACTGGCAGCAAAACAGTCCCATAGCATGATGCTACCATCACCATGACTAACAAGTGGGACAGCAATCCTCTGTACCTCTGGTCATTGTGGCCAAACAACTCAGTCTTTGGTTCATCTGACCATGAAACGTCTCCAGAAAAATTCTATTGACTGGAGACCGTTTTCCAACAGCTTCCAGATCATGGCACCTGTGCCTTGATGGTTTCTGGGTTGCTCCTGACCATTCAAACCAATTTCTTCTCAGCTGAGGGTGACAATTTTGGTCTTCCTCCAGACCTTGGCAAATGAACTACACCTCCAATTAACTTGTACTTGTCAAACAAGCCCTTTTCATGTTGTGCACAGGGAAGCTACTAGCTGTATTCAGTCATGATCAATAAAAGGAAGTTAAGAGGCCATGGCAAGTTAAAAGACATTTTGGAACTTTCAGCACCACTAAGTTAATAATCTGTCAGCGGCGCAGGAAGACCAAGGCTGGCCAGACCAAGTGCAACGCTCCAGCTCATCACCAAAAGCCAAGGAGATCTCCAGACACCGCCCACATAGGGGCAAGGCTGGAAACCTGGCACGGCTGGCCGCTGATTACTCTCTACCCTCCAGGAGAAGCTGGCAATCTATATAGGGGAGAGAGCTCACCAGCCCAAGTGAGGAAAATTTAGCACAGTGCATGCATTGCTCTGCTCTGCCACCAAAAAGTTCCTTGCAAGTCCTGGATCTGCCTGTGCATCTCCTGGACTATTAGCGAAGGGCTAATCGCCTGGCCTCTTCTAAGCCCTGTTGCTTACAGCCACCTTTCACGCCTCCACTGTGGCTGCTGTGTGCTTACGAACACTGGTTTCTAAGTTGACAGTTAATTCAGAACTCCCTTTTTTTTTTTTTTTTTAACCAGTGTTTTCTCAATAAAAGAGACTTTTCGGTGTTCCCACATTCTCATATACGTTCTGCTACTGTGCATCACAGTGGGTGTATGTATGTATGTTTTTGACCCTGTATTTATAATTACCAAATCAACAAGGTGTTCATTTCAGAAAATCCAAAATAAATTACAACTTGTGTGGCAGATGTTTTTGTTTCTTTTTGTTAAGGATGTATTTTGTACAAAGATTCTTCCCTAGAAAAAGCACGGTCCTTTCAACACTGAAAGCTCAATATTGTCATGACATTCATGCATTCATGTCCTTTATGACTGAGTGTAGGGGTGGAAATTTCATGTCACTATTGGGGGAACAATAAACAGAAATACTTCCTGAGAGCAAATTCTGAGGGGGGACAAAAGTACTGTACTTGTATTATATATATATATATATATTCTACCAGTCAAAAGTGACAAATGACATTTCTCAACATTTTCTGTTGTTTTGTGATGTTTTGAAGTTCAGGAGATGCATAAGTCCCCAGATGTGTTTTTGTTTTCTGATTGTGGTCGCCATATTGAAAACTAACACGTATGTTTTTATTGTTTTATTTATCAGACTGTCCTAGCAATATTTACAAGGACTTTGATGTAGATTGGAGTCCTACATTGAACTTAGGACATGATAAAATGAAAGAGCAATTAGCAGAGATTAAATAGCAGGAACAGAGAATCGAGCGTCTGTGGTTTGTGTACATCTGATACTTAAACTTGTAGCATCCTAGTAACCATCAGAAACACCGTACAATAAGTCCAAAAATACCTACACTACCAGTCAAGAGTTTGGAAACACCTTCTAATTCAATGTTTTTTTCATTATTTGTATTACTTAAAAGACACTTCATGTCTTAAAGTAATGATGGACTGTTGTTTCTCTTTACTTAGTTGAGCGGTTGTTGACAGAATATGGATTACTGCAGTTGTTCAATAGGGCTGTTATAAAAAATACTGTATTTTTATCATTTACCATTTACTAGTTACTGTATGTCTCAAACATTTCATAGTACATACAATACAAGTCATATATGTCACTGGAGTAATGTCTGAGTCTGCTTCAGTAGCGTTAAAAGAATATAAAGCTCAAAATATTTACAGTTCTAAAAGCTGAAATAATACTTCAACATAATGAAATGAACTAAAATTTGCCTTTGATATTACTGGAACTTAATTAACTTTGCATTTTGGTACACTGAAAAATGATCATACTGTATATATCGTTTCCTTTTCTCTGCCATTTTTGCTGGCTGACAAAAAACACACACACACACACACACAAACACACACAATATTTACCTGAGAAGTAATAGAGTGAACATTAGTATGGCGTTAGATCACTGTCTTTAATATATGAGCACAAAAAAAACTGTATAGTCATCTTATTCTATTACTGAGTGGTAAAGGTAAATAAACTTGCTTTACACATCCGCTGTTTTAAGTTCAAATTTGCGGAGTAGTCTAGCTTCAAAACTCACAGAAAGTCAGCTAACACTCATTACAACAACTCGTTATTACAACAACTCATATTGGACAGTCTAATATTTATGGGCTAACGGGATGAGATAAAGAGAAAAACATACAATTTTAGTATGCAGTCTCTTGCATATTTCTCTCTTGTCTGATTTTATCTGCTGCCTAGCTGGCATAACAGGCATTTTTCTGATGTGTTGCTATGTGTTGCTGTGCCAATACCACGGGCACACCTAAAAAAGGGCACACCTATCTAATGAGTAATATCGGGCTAAATTTAGCATCACAAGGAATACTATAAAACCAACCAAAGTGATCATCATTGACGCAAACTTTATTTATTCAGCTTTTCTGGTTTTCTAGAAATTCATATATGTTCACGCACAAAACAATGGAATATTAAAACACAAAAAATAGAAAAATTCTTTAGAGTTCTCTCTCTCTCTCTCTCTCTCTCTCTCTCTAAAAAGATAAAGCCACAAAAGATTAAGGTGGTACATGAGTGTCAAGAAAAACTTTTTTCTGAAAGTGAACTGTCCTAATTTACACTTGAATAAAAGGCAACTCTTCTATGAATGTATTTCGTTTGTGTCTTGTTTCTTGTCATAAAATTTGGCAAATCTATCAGATCTTACATTAGTCACGTGGTTTTGGCATCCTCTAGTGGTGAACTAAAACAATTACAGGCCATTTCAGTAGTATTTTTCTGGATTTTTTTTTTTAATGGTCTGGTTCAACGGTTTGAAATGCATATGTATTCCATTGTGGTTCATGTTCCTGATCTGGTTCACAGTCCATTTTCTTAGAACACCACCAGTACAGAGCCCTTAGGAGAAGCAGAGACAGATTTGTTTGTGACATAGCAGTTGAGTGTAGCCAGGTACAATTGAAAAGTTTTCACTTATGAATATAATTATTATGCATAAATACAACACATGATTACCAACACTAATAGATGAATATATATGGAAATTTATGTGACAAATGAGGTGTGACATCTTTAACCATATGCTGCTGCCTCACATATTTTTTCCTGATTAGGAATTTAAATCTTAAATGAGAAGGCAACACAGAACACAGTAATAACATAAATTTTCTTTGTGGACTGCATACAAACATTTCTCAAAAGTGAACAGTACCTTACACTAAACTAAGCTTTACATTTATGTGTGCATATCCATTACATAAATTAGATGTACACTGAAACATCTCATTGTATACATGGGACTAACATTTTAATAGTATATAGATAGATATTTCAGTAGTACAACCAAACCATACAAGCAGTTTTATATTCATAAGTATCTCAGTATATTTAATGCCTCTTCGCCCCCAACATATGTGTATGCGTTTACAGAATTACATGTGTGAAGTATCATTAATTGTGCTGATTATTTATGTATGTTATGTATGCTTGCATGCAACACATTCAAGAGAAGATGATATTAAATTACACATAACACTGCTTAATTATGTGGTATGGGAAAGTTCTAAAATATTAAAAATGGAGAATTTGTGCCTTAAAAAGTATATAATCTTGTTCAAAATGTCAATGTCAAATTTAACCCTTTTCCACATACATGAGCTCACAGACACCCACAATTAACTAGTGTCACTGTGGCTGACAGGGGAAAGAGTTTAGGCCATCCTTCCCATCCAGAGAGCACTGGCAATTTTGCATTTTGAATTCTTAGCCAACATTTAAAAAAAAAAACAGTGGCAAAAAAAGTATTGTGAAAAAAATTATAAAGAAATCTTTAGTGAAACCAGGACTCACATAGGGGAATACAGTGCCCTCTGGTTGAAAAGGAGTAAAGGATTAAATGTGAGATTAACTTTGTGAATCAGCTCAAACAGAGTAAAGATCTTTGAGATATGGCATGGGCTGGTGTGGGAAGTCTATCAGAAAATTGTCAGGAGAAAACTGTTTATAATATATATAATGATATATAAATACTGTAAAAGAACATGAAAGGAACTAAATGCTTTAGTAGCTAAGATAGTATGCAAGCAATTATAAATCAGAACATAGTAAGAGTTGAGAAAGGAGGTGATGATTATAAGATCTATAAAGGCCTTGTGCTGCACTTTGGTATAACTATTCAAGATTTCCTTTTCTTAGCACACTATCACAGTACTGTACACACTGCTCAAATATGGGAAACACTCTGACAAATCTGGACATAGCATTACCCAAGAGTGAGGAAAAGCAGTAATAGTAGTGATGTCAGACAGATGGAGAGGAGGTCTGGACTAGGCAGCCTCAGCAGTGAAGTTGGAGGTATAAAGGGCAAAAGTGGAAACTGTCCAGCAGGTAGGAGAGCCTTATCAAACACATCTTGCAGTTCAGCATTACCAACAACCTCATTAGCAACAACTTGGAGAAAGAGAGAAGACAAGAGATTGGTATGAGGTAGAGTAAATATTGATTTGGGATAAATGTTCTTCATTGAAAGTTTATGAGGTCACCCATTCACATAGCAATCCATAGAAACAATGTTGTTGGACGTAACAACTTAGTGTATTTATTACATTATATTTATTAGCACAGCAAACTTGCGATCCTAGTTAAACATGGATTTTGTAGTATGTAGTATTACTTTTCCTATACAACATAATAAATATAACAAATTAGTAACAGACACTATTCTGCAGTATACGTTAAATGTTTGCTTGTAATACACATAACATACTTTGTCAAACATCTCCACAAGTTCATTAATTTTCTGTTAACAATGCAACACACTATGGCAATATATATATATATATATATATATATGAATATGATTTGTTATGTTTGTAAACAACAAACATAATAT
This sequence comes from Notoglanidium macrostoma, assembly GCA_030068235.1. Classification (NCBI taxonomy): domain Eukaryota; kingdom Metazoa; phylum Chordata; class Actinopteri; order Siluriformes; family Auchenoglanididae; genus Notoglanidium; species Notoglanidium macrostoma. Next base: position 4,426,555 of record JAQQZR010000033.1, read on the forward strand.
ATATATCATATTTGTTGTTTGCAAACATAACAAATCATTCACAAACTTGTTTGGTTTCACCTCACAATGAAAACAAGTAAAATAAACAAATATTCAAATATTCAAACCTGTAAGATGATAGTAGATGCGGACCAGTGAGCTCTCCTGAGAAAAGATCTCGCACTGATATGTGCCCGAGTGTTCCATTCGGGCCGATGGTATGGAGAAGAGCTTATCAGTGCCAACTGTAACCTCCACAAACTGATCCATCAACAGTGTCTTGATCTTAACAGACAAGTTGGTAGCCACATGAGGAAGGTATTTTAGAGATATATAAATTTGTACCCTACTATTTGACTTGGTTAGTCTTGACTTTCTGACACATGGATTGATGGGATTCTGTCCATTAAGAACTAACAGTTGAAACTGTGGTTTCTAAATTGCAAATAGTATATTTCATAATAATATTACTTTTCTTACCTCTGCATACCTCCAAACTATCTGTATGTCACTTGGCAAAACAAATGGCACATGACACCACATCTGAGTTCTGTTGTTTTCTTCCACAGTGATTTCCTGCACTATCAAGACACACGTAAACATTACACATATAGTATATACTCTAAGCAGGGTTTCTTATCTCATCTCATTGCAACAAGGCTTCCCTCAAAGGAATTAATGGGGCCAACTGTTGAAAAAACTTGAAAAAATAGACTCACATGGGCAATCCAGGGGAAATTCACAGGAGTCATATTGACAAGTCATGCAGTTATAGACAGTGCCACGAGCCTGAAAACCTGACAAAATTGCAGGATTCCAAAACAGTTGTTAATATGAATAAGAGTGTTAACACAAGTGTTTATATTAATATTATATGTCATAAAAGAATTTGATTCAATTCAATTTTATTTGTATAGCACTTTTAACAACAGACATTGTCGCAAAGTAGCTTCACAGAAGAATGAGAGTTTGAATGAACAGTCACCTACCACATGGAGGGAAACATCCAGAAGCTGTGAAAAGCATGAGAAAAAGTTGAACAGGTCTAAAACTTAAGGTATGAAAAAAGGCAGGTTGATTTCCATAAGAAGGTCTGAATATTAAGAAATATTAAGCTTAGGTCAATAATTATGGTAACTCTCTCTCTCTCTCTCTCTCTCTCGCTCTCTCTCTCTCTCTCTATATATATATATATCCATCCATTCATCCATCATCTATACCGCTTTATCCATCTGGGTCGCGAGAAAGCTGGAGCCAATCCCAGCATCTTCAGGCGAGAGGCGGGGTACACCCTGAGCAGGTCGCCAGTCTACCACAGTATATATATATATAAATATATATATATATATATATATATACAGTATATATTTGTGTGTGTGTGTGTGTGTGTGTGTGTGTCTGTGTGTGTGTGTGTAAAGAGAATAGTGAACTGATCTCACCTCTAGGCAGACCAGAAGCCATTGTGATGAAAGTGTCTGCAGCAGCTTGTAACCTTACTTCATACACTGTGTCTGAGAAATATGAGGAAAGAGAAACATAGAGTAATTAAACTTTTTTAGAGCAAGGCATAGAATAGATTTTTATGTGTGTGATGAATGTTTATTTGTTTATTTATTTATTTATTTATTTATTTATTCATTTGATGGAGGACATGTAACTCGTGTAGCATGTAACATGAGCAGATAACTCTAGTTCAAATTATATCACAAGCAGTGGGTACAACAGTTTAAAAGAGTTGGTAACTAAAGTTGTTAACAGTTGATACCATTATTCATATTCTTGTCAAATTCTTCCACAATAGGCATGACTTCAGCCCTCAAAATCTCTCTTAGTACCGTGTCATAGCCTCTCCCTGAGAACAGAACAAATCAACACACAAAGACACAGTGAAGCAAATAAACACCAAAGGTCATAGTCAGAGTTGGTGATTTGAATTCAAAAGTTTGGCATGTATTTAGAGATGGGTTATGCACACATACTGCAACTGCTAACCTCTCACATCTAAAGACAATGCATCAATGGTCACAGGGCTTTTAGTTACAGACTATGATTTTGCAGAGACAGAGGCCTACTCGGAGTCTCCTCCATGTCTGTTTACCCACCAGAGGTATTCCTGTACCCTCTTTGCTGCTTCCTGTCTGGTGCTGAGTAAGCTTACCTATTGGTTGTTAACCACGACACTATTTGCATGAATTAAGACGAAAAACGTATGATAATATTAAACAATAGCTAAACAGTTGGTTTTATCGGAAATATAAAATAAGACAAGAAAAAGACTGACCTAAGACAGCTATCCTAGCAAGCTTTAAAAAACCCTAGCAAACCTCTAAAGATTTTATTCTCACACTGGAAATTTGTCTGTGACAGTGAAATCGCTACAAAAGTCAAGTGATTTCCTGGGATGCTCATTCAAATAAATAAAAAACTCTGTGAATTGTTCACGACTACAAGGTTTCCAGATTTTACTTATACAGGTGCCTTAGACTACAGGTGTTTTTTTTTTTTTTCAATAGTGAAGTTTTCAATAGACCATCGCCTTAAAACAAGCATGAAAAAAAGAATAGAATATTGTCAGCATGTTGTTCTATGATTACTCCTAGTAGTTATATTATTAAAAAATGCACATTTGTTGTCATTTAAAAATATGGCTTTTACCCACATTTGATATCTTTTAAAATGATTGAGCTCAGGGTATTTTTTTTGCACAATGAGCATGTGAAAAGGCAGAAAGTGTAAACTGTTAGCACTCAAGATATGTCTTTGGTTTAGATGGTGTCTCTTTTGATCCTTTTTGTGCAAAAAAAAAAAACCCAAACAAATTCTGTGCATTTTCTGGGATGATATGATTAATTCTAATTATTAGTGCCATACTTATGTATTTTCCTCAAGTGGCATTCCATAGTTTATTATGTATTATGTAACTGTCATACAGTAGCACTACACTGAATACTGCTCCTCACTTGAGCTGATGTGAGAGTTCAGAATTTGTTGTTAATTAAGATACACATCTCTTTTGGCAAACTTAGGCTGGCACACACAATTCCTAAACAATTGTCCAAGTTAAGTCTATAGTTACAGTATGTCTAAGGTCTGACATAGATTTCTGCAGTTTTGGTATGAACTCATCATTATTTGTCTTAGGTCAGTTGAATGTCTTACCTACTTCAGCTGCCTTGATTACACTTGGATTGTTGTTGAATATCCTATCAAGGGTTTTGAAACAGGCATCTATATTACGAATGTTATATTCACTGAGAATGTGACCCCAACACAGACGGACACTGTCATCTGGATCTATAAAACACTGGTAACAACTTAATCCTATGCCGAGAAATTGCATTAAAAATATTAACCTGACTACAAATCCAAACATTTTGCTTTTTGTAGTGTGTTTAGATTTGAAATTCTTAGAATTAGAACAGAATTTCTTAGAAAAAACAAAACAAACTACAGATGAGAGAATATTGATGGTATGCTCAAGGATTAAGTAACGTTTCCTTTAAAATCTCTATGAATGCCATATCTTACTTTGGATTTTAATGACAATTTTAAATACTATAGATTGGGAATAGGGATGACTTCAGCCTACATTTCATTCATGTTTTAGCAAAACAAAAGAGAACAACATTTAAAAGTGAACAATGTTCAAGAGAACAAAGTTAAATTTGTTCAATGCAGTGGATGTGTAAATCATACAATGCAGCTTCTTGTTCAAACACAGAGCAGATAGAAAAGGAAAGGTGAAAAATCCATTGATCTACTTTTCCCTGCTAGCCATGTCTTTAATCCGTTGTCTCAGAAGCCTTGCTCAATGCACCATTTTTGCTGTTTTTCTGCAAACCATGATAGTAAGATGAGACAGAGGGAGAATTAGTGAGGCAGACAAAGACGTGACATGGTTTGTGTTTGTAGTGGCAGCTGTGCATGCATTTCTGTGGGAGACTAGACTTTGTCAACATTAGCCAAACATTAAAAGGAAGTGTATAATTTAACATATAATCAAATGAAACAATGAAGGAGGAATTTCATGACCATGACCATTGCAAATTACACCATGACAGTGCACAAAAGGGTAAAGTACAAGTTTGTCTTTATGAAATAGGTATCATTTATACATTAGAAACATTGCAAAAAAGATGAAGATGAAAAGATGCTGAACAACCTGCCAGTGAGTGTGTGTGTGTGTGTGTGTGTGTGTGTGTGTGTAAGAGAGATAGTGAGCAAGAAAGACTACTAAGAGGCCCAAAGGCAGTTCCACTGCATCCCGTATCCCCCAACCCCCCTACTCTTTCTCTTCCGTCTCCTCCCATACACCCCACCAATTCTTCACTCTCTACTTCCTCCATTCTCCATCCGTCGCCATAGAAACCAGACAGGGTGCCTAATATACGAAGTTAATATGTTTCCAGTGGCAGTGAGCAACTTGGGTGCTAATGCATTCATCTGTCTCCTCTGAGACAAGGCAATCGATAGTGTGCAGGAACCTACGGTGGATGACAAGCAGTTCTTCAGTACATTGTCTCTCTGTCTGTAAGTCAGTTGCAGCCATTCTGATTGGAACTTCTCATTCAGCAAAAATTTTTGGTGTTCCTTTTTTTCCTCATTTTGTTCTTTGCAAGTTGATATTCTGCAACAATGACAGGCTGAACATTTATAAAGGATGCTAGTTGGCAATTGCATATTTTTACTATCATAATATACTATCAGAAAATATTACCTGGTTGGATGTCAAATGTAAAATATCTGTAAACCTAGAAGATTAAATGAAAAGGTTTACTAATGATGAGACAGAGAACACTGCTAGATTGATGAAAGTATGAACTAAGCTGTCTGTGCATAACATAATCTGATCCCTTTTCTAAAATCCCGGTGTCCAAAAAAATGCAGGAGCCAACGTGATTACCAAAAGGTATACACACACACACACACACACACACACACACACACATATATATATCCATTCATCCATCCATCATCTATATCGCTTTATACATCTGGGTCGCGGGCAAGCTGGAGCCAATCCCAGCATCTTCGGGAGAGAGGCGGGGTACACCCTGGGCAGGTCACCAGTCCACCACAGGGCCAACACAGACAAACAGCCACACACGCTCACA
>JAQQZR010000033.1:4501060-4531966 GCA_030068235.1 Notoglanidium macrostoma
CTTTACAGTGTGACCCAAATGAGGATGGGATCCCTTTTGAGTCTGGTTCCTCTCAAGGTTTCTTCCTTTTGCCATCTTAGGGAGTTTTTCCTTGCCGCCGTAACCACAGGCTTGCTCATTAGGGATATATAGATAAATGTATAGATTCATAAGTTTATATTCAGAATTTATATATTTCTGTGAACCTGCTTTGTGATAATGTCTGTTGGTAAAAGCGCTGTACAAATAAAATTGAATTGAATTGAATTGAAGCTCCATAATAACAAAGACAAATACACCAATTCTCAGTTTTTTTTATGGTAGTCCATGATTTAAAGTTAATACGTAATTTAAAATGCTATTTACTAGAAAAAAGCACCAGATAAAGAACCATAGATGCCTTTGTAACTGTAAAGTCTTTTTCTTTTAGTGTTAGGACTGGTGCAGTTTATTTTTACACATTTTTATTAACAACCTCTTCAACATAAAGAAGAAATCCTGCAAACCTTTGCTATTGTGCAGAAAAGCTTTCATTTATTTTTGCACTGTCCATCCTTTAGACTCTCTGAAAGATGTTAAGGAAATGCAGGGCCATATTTATTAACTTTTTATTTGCTTTTTATAGTGCATGTAGATTGGATGTCCAGAAGATGTATTGGATGTGAGCACCAATGTGAATGTGACAACTATGTTCTTTAAATCTGTACATCTACCAGTCTAGCAAGAATACAGGGAAGAAATCAAAACATATGATTTAGTTTATTTAGGTTGGGCTTAGTCAGATCAATTGGGTTACAGTCCTGTGTGGGGAATGGGCTGGGATACATCACTGTGGTACCTTTGACAGAAGGTTGCCTTAGCCACAGAATCCACTTTACCTCCTAGAGCTTGGCTTTTTAAACAGGAGGAGGGTATAGAGTGTGTAAATGGAGTTGCTGATTTAAAAAACATGCTGGCAACAAGATGCTAACTCAAGGAAAGCACATACCTGTTTTTTGGTGGTTGGCTTGATGAGGCTTATTCTCTGTTTCCTCCTCTATACTCTTTCTCCTCCTTTCAGGAGACTGTGGCTACTGCGGTAAACAAGCTGCCAATTCTGCAAGTAACTCTTCATAAGCTGTCAGCCAGCCAGGTGATTGTAGCCAGTCCTAGCTTAGGCGCATACAGGTTGTCGTTTTTTGCGGAGCTGTCCAGCATGATTCATGGGTAACTGACCACTGTGCTATACATGGAAACAGGTGTGGCCATATCCCACATAAGTGTCCCATTGTACACACCATTAGAAAACTAAAACAAAATATGGAACTTGACACAGTGAAAAAATTCTAGTATTATGTCATTTTATGGTAAGGAAATATATAATAGTGTCATTATATGGAGATGGAGGTGGATGTAAGTGCAGATTTCATTTATTACAAGTGAAAACACAAAAAATGAAGAACATCCATCCATTTTCTATGCTGCTTACCTATTGCAGGTTAGCTGGAGCCAAGCCAAGCCCAGTTGAATTCGGGTGAGAAGAAGGGTACACCCTGGACTCCCGTCTAAATATATGTTTCTGTCTTCCTCCTCTGTGTTTTTTCTCAGGGTTCCATCCATGCCCTCTGCATAAACTGCCTAATCAGCTTCTCCACTGGCTGTCTGCTCATCCTTATCATTGCCTTCCATTATAAAGACATCCGGGTGAGTGCTTCCATTTAACCTAACTCTCCTGTAAGAAACATACAGTGTATACATTTTAGCCTTACAATACACCTTAAAATGATAGAGCCTTGCATTGTGATATTAAGATCCACTCTCTCTGTGCCATAGTACTGTTAGCCTAGTGTACTTCAAGCTTGCAAAAGCAGAAGAAAAATTTCATTATGACAGTTTCAGTACCAGTAAGATTACTATTCATTCGATAATATAGTGAATGATCAACTGTACCTTCATACCAGCTTCAAGGTTCATGTGGGATGTTCTGTTGAAAAAAATCTCACCAGATTTTCCCATAAACAGTAGTTAAGGGGCTGTATATTACCATTTTGTATCTCCTCCGGCATTTTAAATTTGTTGCTCATGAATATCAGTGTACATGAATTAATGCTAGCTGCTGATGTATCACATTGGCATCTTGATGACATGCATGTTTTATTTTTGTCAGTGGTGTAATCATAGTCAGTGTACACAGCATTTCAGTGGTAAATGATATCATAATATAATACTTCAGACCATCTCACAAAATCAGTTATTGACTCGCCTTTCTGCCAGAACCATTTGAGTCACAGTGGTTACTGGGACAAACCATGTACTTCTTCAGTATTTATTTTTTTCCACATTTGTATTGGCACTAGTGTTTAAATTAAAAACCATGTTGTATAAATATTTAATGTTGTCTAAGGGGGACATGTAAAAAAAAATAACATGATTCAATACTGTGCAGCAGCTGCTGAAGCGCCACAAAAAGTACTTGCCTGTCATGTTGGCGGGGTTTGGCTGGACACATGCACAGGTAGGAGATGGCGGTAAAAAAAAGAATATGTGTATATGAAACATGCTGAGGAAAAGTACAAAATCAGTAGGCTGAAATCACAATACAGTTCAACTGGAAGGTGAAAGGCAACATCCAAACACTAGAAAAACAGAGTCCAAAAACCAGAATAATGAACAACAACTGAGGAATAAACTAATGCTTCACAAAGTCTCTGATTCTGTGAGTCCTTTTAAACGTAGCGTGAATGTGCATGAATGAATTGGATGCACCTGCATCCAATTGACTGTCATGTGATACAGGGCCTGGGAGTGTGTCGGCCATCTTGGCTGGGAGCATACTGGGAAATGTAGTCCACAATAGTAGCTCGTGGCGGATATAATCAGGAGCACTCCGGTGCTACTGCCGGAGTGCCCAAAAAGATTGCTCCTTGGGGGGCCTGGACCCGTAGGTGTGGGCAAGACACTGGGCTGGCTCATTGACTGGAATGGCCTCTGCAGCAGGGGAGGTCTTAGAGGCTGTGGAGACAGGAGTTGGCTATGTGTCTAGGACCAGAACTTGAGCGAGCCGTGTGACTGGAGAAGGCTGTGCAACTGGAATATGTGCCACGATTAATATAGGCTCTTTGTCTGTGAAGCCTGGAGTTGAAATGGGCTCCGAGAATGAAACGGCCTCTGCGATTGTGACTTGGGCAGGCTGTACGACTGTGACTGGAATAGGCTCTATTGCTGGCTGTAAAACTGAAAGTGACTCTGTGGCTTTTACTGGAATAGGCTTTGTGGCTTTTACTGAAACAAGCTCTGTGGCCTGAATTGGAACGGTCTCTGCAGCTTGTGGCTTGGACAGGAGTAGGCTCTGGCCCTGCAACTGTGGCTGAAGCAGGCTCTGACCCTGCGACTGTGGCCGGTGCGGGCTCTGACCCTGCGGCTGTGGCTAAAGCGGGCTCTGGCTCTTGTGTCATCTCAGACTTCGGTTCAGGCATAGTCATGGTCTCGTACTCAGGTGCAGACCTGTACTCAGGTGCGGACCTGGACTCAGGTGCGGACCTGGACTCAGGCGTGGACTTGGACTCGGTGATAATGTCATCTGCTAAGCTAGGAGTTCACTCTAGGGGGAAGCCTCCCTTTTGGCCTCTGGAGGAGGCTCTGGAGCGATCGCTTCCTTTTTGGCTTCTGGAGGGGGCTCTGGAGCGGTAACCTCTTTCTTGGCCACTGGAGGGGGCCTTGGAAGGGGCTCAGGCTACCTTCTTGAAGGGTCCGTAGAACCAGCCAGGTTTCTCACCAAAGTCCTTAAGATTCTGCAGGCACGGGTGCTCTATGCTGATGAGGTTCTCAGCAAACATACGTGTGGGTCCAGTGACCCAGCATATCATGCACCTCACCTAGATGAGGTCTGAAGGACTAGGCTTCACCAAGCTCTCCCAAAACAGATGGCAGTGGAGCAAAAACACACACGGATGTTCCTTCATCCCATCATGGAGTTCCGGCTGCTCCATCTCCCACTGCTGTAGGAACAGAGTGGGCATGGTGGTCATAAACCCATCCTGTATCCACGGCGATCCTGCTGCGTCCCAGTTACGGTGAAGCATTCTGTCACGTTGGCAGGGTTCGGCTAGACACATTCACAGATAGGAGATGGTAATCAAGACAATGTGTTTACTGAACACCCTGATGCAAAAGTACAAAATCAGTATGCAGTATTCACAATACAAAAACAGAAACAAAGTCCAAAAAAACAGAATCGTGAACAAAAAAGGCTTGTCAGTAGCGGACACTGAGGGCTATACTAATGCTTCGCAAAGTCTCTGTGAGTCCTTTTAAACGTAGCATGAGTGTGCATGAATTGAATGCACCCACAGCCAATTGACAGTCACACGATACAGGGCGGGAATGTGTGTTGGCCATCTTGGCTGGGAGCATACTGGGAAATGTAGTCCATAGTAGTAGTTTGCAGCATAATGCAGAAGTGAGTGATGCTGCGCCATGAATGACGGATATAATCGGGAGCACGCCACGCATGGCCGAGTTCACAAAGTGCTCTGTGTGTGCAGCGTGGGACAGATCATGACATTACCATATAAAAAAGATTGTTTTTGTACTTATGTTGATGTTAGCGTTCTTAGCGTTGTAGCAGAGAAAGTAATAAAGAATTGGAATTCACAAAATCATGATTGCAAATTATAATGCATTATGATGAATATACTCCTTAGAGTACAATTTTAGACTGGTTTCACAGTGCCTTGAAATGAAAAAGGGAACATATTTGTAAATGAATGTGGACTGACAAATATTTTTACATTTATTTATCTACAAATTAAATGATAATTAATTAATTAATTAAAATAAACTGAGTACAGAGTAAAGAGGTAAATGGTTAGCAGAAGAAACCACCTCAGAAGACACCTTTAACCTTTAACTTGAAATAATTTTTGGATATTTTATTACACATTCATAGCAATTTTACAAGGAATTATTGAAACTGTATTCGTCTGGCACTAATTATGAGTGCTAATCCATGATGTAATACAGGCACTATGGCTAAAGTATTCACAGAGGAATGATAGAAAACCACTTTGGGCCTTCTGTAATTAAATAAAAAAGAGATGAAGTGGATGAAGGCCAAATAGAGGTGATTAGTGTGCTGACTGTTAAACCATGACTGGGTGTAATTCAAGAAAGTGTATATCATAGCAATGTGATCTGCAAGTGCAGCCTAGAGATAGTGCAAATAAGTACAGAGTTGCTGCATTATCTTGTATGCCATTAGTTTTGAAAAAGTGCACATGTGAAAAATGTGAAAAAGTGCACAGACCAGTACAAAACTGCCTACTGCTATGCAGTCAAATTGTAAGGTAAAGTAATTATTATTATTATTTACAAGGATTCCTGCTTCATCTTAAATATCTAATCACAGGCAGCTTCTGATGAAGCATGCCATAAGCTTTTACCTGATGGCATGTACTCATCACCTGATATTTTGCTCCCACGGGACTCATGTAATATTTGAGGAGAGTCCAAGAATTTAGGAATGTGTCCTATACATTTTGTCTTTGCTAGTTGAATCATTGTAGACCCTTATGCTGGCTGTGAATTCCTAGTATAGTTGTGTTATTGGTTAGGGTATGGGTGTAATTGTCAGAAGATTAAGTATCTGTTGAAAAGCAATTAAAATCGATTGAATTAACAATCCTAAATTGTTTGTTATTAACAATAATTATAAATTAGTTACTATTATAATTATGAAACAGTTATTGCACCCATTTTACACTTGTATGCAAACAGGCAAGCAGAGTCTTTTTCCCCCATAACTCTGATACCTTTAAAAAAATTCCTTCTCTACATCTACATTATTCACAAATTAACTGTATTATATTGTATGGTAGCAGATTCAGTGGTACTATGGTAGCCTAATGGTATTAATATTGAATTGTTGCCTTATTATATCATACTGTGTGAAACAAAATGATATCATACTGTATGAAAGCCTGAGGTTTACACCCCTATTAGACTGTTATTGTACCAGTTCGAAACATTTTTAAAGGTTAATTAATTAATTAATTAATTAATTTCCATAGAGCGCCAGTCTCTGACTCGCTAATTCAAAGTGTGTTTTCATTGAGACCATCAATTACCACTTACGAACACCAAGTATGTATAAAGTAGACTAACAATGACCTCTCAAATATTTGTTAGTTGACTTGTAGTAAGTATGGCTGGTGAATGATGCAGAATACAGAAACTATTCCATGGTGTGGCCAACAAGTAGATCCAAGACAGTGATTACCATTACATTATCAACAATGGCAGCAAGTAACTGTAGGGCTCTGGAGTCAGTGATATAATAGCTTTCACTGGCAAATAAACCAGATAAAAGTCTGCTCACAAAAGCAGAAGCCTTTTTGGTGTCAGTACATGCACATGTCATCTCTAAAATCGGTTGTTTCTGAAACCTGAGCAGGAATATGGTGGTGTATTATTTAATGTATTGAAACCACCAGCTAAATCTTAAGCTTCTGGATATCCTGTACTGTGTAACCAGTGCTGTCCTGAGAAAAGTAAACTGTGCACTTTTGTTTGTAAAGAGTTAGGAGAGCAATTGAAAAAACTTTACATTACCTACTAGTTTTGTCTTAGAGTAGTAAATGAAAGGATTTATTTACCACTATGCAGAAGGAATGACAATTTTATCAAGACTCTTTTCACTCATCATTTTGAGTTACTGTTAGCCATGTCAGCTCACTAGAAAGCTGTTGGTACATCCATAATCCCATAATAGCATATTAAATTTGGACCCTGATAACCTCTATTTTCATCCCGGAAGAGGTGGTGGAGGTGGTTGAGACATATAAATGGGTGTACATCTGGAAAACAGAATGGACTGGACGTATAAAAGTGGAGGCAGTTCACAAGAAGGGACAGAGGGGACTCTGCTTCTTAAGGAAGCTCAGGTCTTTTAATGTATGCAGCATGATGCATACACTATACATATGTTTTAGAAGCAGGAGATGTAGGCAGACTGAGCAAACTGATCAGGAGAGTCAGAAAGGTCACTGGGACCAGCCTAGACTTCCTGGAACTGATTGTTCAGAAGAATATGCTGGGTAAGCTGCTGCTTATCCTGAACAATTCTTCTCACCCCTTCCATGACTCACGCCTACCATGACGAACCAATCAGTGGAGCACCATCAGCTCCAGACTGATCAGCCACACTGCAGCAAAGAGGACAGGAGGTCCTTTATACCTGCCACCATCAGTCTCTAAAACTGATCCACCAAGTGAAGTCTATGATGGTAGGCACACAGACACACCTCCGTACAATTTGCACAAGCACAATCAAACTAATACACCTAAATACTTTGCACAATATCTGCCTACCTCAAGTTGAGTAGGGTCAATAAAACCCACTTATCTTTACTGTTCTGTTTTTATTATATTTATTAACTCATTGTCACATTATTACCTGGACACTTTATTTCACTTGATCATGCATGCTGAATGATATATATACAGTGGTAAACATGCTGCTGACCAATTTTTTTTAAACCTGTTGCTAGCATCAAATTTAAAATCAGCATATATTTTCCAAAAAACAATTTCTCAGGTTCAACAGTTTGCATTTTGCTAGGGCTTCTTTGTTCTATTTTCAATTAAATATGGGTTTACATGATTTGCAAGTCATTGAATTCTGTTATCTACATTTTACATAGCGTCCCAACGTTGTATCTCAATAGTTAGTTTGTGGTGATCAAAGACACCTTCTTTATGTAAGTTGTAATTATTATTTTCTATCCAGCAAAGCTATTCTACTCTATTCTATTCTAATTCTCCGAAAATATTTCACAATGTAATGTTTTGATATGCAAAAGATGATTCGATGAATATGCAAATTAGTCTTTGCCATGCTCTAGTGACATCTAGTGACTTTTTGAGCATGAATTAGCTGCTTTCCCTTCAAACAGTTCACAACACTGAGGTTGATTGCATGGGCTGACTTTGTTCAACTCTCCCTGTGACACAGATAAAGTCTATGAATCGAAATGACATAAAATATATGATTTTATTAAACGTGTTTTTTTTTTTGTTTAGTGTTAGCGTTTCTTGCTAGGTCCCTTTTTGTTAGCTGAAGAAAAGTATCTCATTAGTAGGTATTTCTTTAAATTCTGCTAGTTAGTGATATTTGTGTTTGACAGTCACTGAATACTTCCTTTCGCTAAGTGTCCAATGTAGGTACAGTGTCCAATGCAATGTCCAGTGGCACATTCAGAAAGGCAAGGAAGGATATCATCTTATTTTTTTTTTTGTTATATTTTGTCAATAACCTGCTTTAGTTTATTTAGATTGGTCTTTTTTTGTTTCTGTAACCTAATACTGTGTATTAATTAATTAATTCATTCATTCATTCATTCATTCATTCATCTTCAGTAACCACTTTATCCTGGTCAGGGTGGTGGTGGATCTCAGAAACACTAAGTGTGAGGTGGGAATTCACCCTGAAGCAGTCCATCAAAGGGCACCACACATTCATTTACACACTCTTGATTTAGACTAGAAAATCCCCCTGCCAGTATGTTTTTGGGAGGGTGCAAAGAAACCCAGCGGAAACCACGCGGTTACAATGAGAACATCTGAATCCCCACATATACAATAACCCAGTCTCAGAATATTAGATATTAGTTATTTGGGGAACTGGACAAATGTAAACACCCAAATTTAACCATGTTGTTATCATTAGCATAGCATATATTACCATATCCCAGGGAAAAATACTAAGGCTAATGTTATTATCTGGATGTGTAGAATTTGGTATCATATATGGAGCTAAGAAAAGGCAAGTTTTATCTAGACAAACAGAAATGGCAAAAAAAAAAAAAGCACATGCATAATGGTACAAATACATATATTTATGCTATATCTACTGTTAAAAAACAACTGCATTTTAAGAGGAACTAATATCCAGAAATGGTTATCAGCTCTCTTAATGAAAGAAAATGAGTATTAAATCTCACTAGTTTCCTGTTTTTCATTAGTTTATTTTTGTTTACTGCAAGTTTTTAAAAATATTTTTTAAATAAAATCTATATTTGCTTCTGTTCTCTTATGAACACATTTGCCTTTGTCTATATACACTTATCAATAGAAGAATCCTTGCTCATTGATACACTTACTCCTTTTTTTTCTCCTCACAAGCTCTTCATCATAGACCACAACCAGGTGGACTGGCGTATTGCCATGACCACCAACCGTGTGCTTTGCATTTCTCTGGAGCTTTTCGTCTGTGCCCTCCACCCAGTGGGCATCTACTTGGGCCCCTTGACTTCAGTGACAAATTCTTCCTCCTCCTCCACTCTCCCCCCAGTTTCATCACCGCTGTGCCTCTGCAATAGTCCCATGGAGGCATGGCTGGAGTTGGAGCTACTGCTATCAGCACTGATGTTTTTGCGCCTGTACCTGGTACACCGGGCCATTCTGCTTCACAGCAAGGTGCTGCTAAGTGCCTCTTACAGGAGTATCGGCTCACTCAACAATATCAACTTCACGTTCCGCTTCGTTCTCAAGGTACTCATGAACAAGTACCCGGCACGCACGCTCCTGGTTTTTATCATGTTCTTCTGGTTTACCTCTGCCTGGATGCTACGTCTGTGTGAAAGGTAGAAAGAACATACACATATACACACATACATTCATATGCTCATACTCACACACATTTTGTATACGTACATGCTCAGATTCAAGTCAAACTGCCAGGCACAAATTCATACTCCCATCTCTGTTGATGGTCAATTTGAAGTCCTGATTTGGAAAAAGAGTATTTAGTAATAGTTTTGTTATAAATAGGTCCCTTTCAGGACCGCAGACAAATATTCCTTTATTTCCTGCCAACTCAGCAGAGATTGTGAAATGGAGCATCGGTTTGTTCAGGGGAATGAATCTTGTTTTGTAGTGAGGCCCACAAAGAGGCAAAGTAATTTTCAATAAGTATGTACAGTGCAAGTTTTAAGTGCATTCTTAACTGTTTTTTTTTATTTATTTTTTTCTATTTAAATGCAATTAAAAATTTGACTGTGTTGTTGTTATTATTAGTCAATCCGTAAATACAGTTTGTGCCTTATGAAAGGTCTATGTCTGCAGGAAATTGTCAGAACATTGCATATGTCTGAAAGTTAAATGTATTGTACTCACACACACATGCATGAATTGAAAGGTGTGTCCAAACTTTATACACACTGTACTGTATACTGTACAGTACTGTACACACACACACACACACACACGTTCAATGTTAAAGTTATATGTGGTTCCCCTGGTCCTAACACACACACACCTATTTTTAAGAGACAAAAAGCAATTGGACTAACTAACATAATCATAAATTAAATCATTTCATTACTTGGTTGCAAATACTTTGCAGTCAGTGACTACCTGACGTCTGGAAACCATCAACATCACCAGACACTGGGTGAGACCAGGCCTTTACTGCAGCTGTCTTGGCCATCCACTTCGTTAACTTAAAAAAGTGTGGAAGTATGCTTTGGGTCATTGTCCATCTGCAGTGTGAAGCACCATCCAGTGAGCATTTGGTTGAGTCTGAGCAGATAATATAGCTCTATACTTTTTAAAATGCATCCTGCTGTCAGCAGTCACATCATCAATAAATACAAGGGAGCCATTTCCACTGGCAGTCATACATTCCCACATCATAACACCACTGCCACCATGCTTTACAGATAAGGTAATGCTCTTCCCATCATTCTGGTACAAGTTGATCTTTGTCTCATTTGTCCATCTTGTGGTAAACCCTCTGTATTTACTGTGGTGAAGGTTTCTCTTGGTTGTTGATTGCTGACACAGATACGCAAGCCTCCTTTAGAATGTTCGTGATCTGGCCAAGTATTGTGAATGGGTTTTCTTCAACAGGGAAAGAATTCATGTCCTCTACCACAGTTGTTTTCCATGGTCATTTGAGCCTTTTGGTATTCCTAAGCTCACCAATAAGTTCTTTCCTTTTGAGAATGTACCACATAGTTGATTTGGCCAAACCTAATGTTTTTGTTAACTCGCTGATGGGTTTGTTTTGATTTTATAGCCTAATGATGGTTTGCTTCACTGGCAGTAACAGCTCTCTGAACTTAATATTGTTATTGTAATATCTTAATAAGTTAACAGGAACAGATTCCAAAGCAAAGGCCACACATGAAATCCTTTCTAGACACTTGTCCATGGAACAGTTGAGCAGCCAATTGTCCAATTTCTTTTGGTCCCTTGAAAAAGGGGGGAAACACATATAAGTGCTGTAATTCCTACACTATTCACCTGATTTGGATGTAAATACCATTAAATTGAAGCTTTCAGCTAATGTTCATTGTTTAATTTCAACTACAATATACTGAAGTAGACAACTAAATACCAATAACTTTGTCAATGTGCAAATATTTACAGATCTAACTGTATATACAGTGGATATAAAAAGTCAATACACTTCTGGTAAAATTGTAGAGGAATCATGTCAGATCTTTTCCAATATTTAATGTGGGATAGAAACTAACAAAATTTAAGTGAATTCTGAGTAAACAAATAGAAACATTATAGGAAAGAAAAGAAAAAGAAATAAGATGCAATAACCTAAGTGTGCACACTCCTGAACTTATACTCTGTTAAAGTACCTTCTGTTAATAATACAGCACTTTATGGGTAAGAGTCTAATAACCTCTTGAGCATATCTTGATTTGGCTATTTTATTTCGTTCCTACTTTCAGAAATGCTCCAGATCTATCAGATTGCTTGGGGATGTCCTGGTCACAGCACTTTTCAAGTCATTCCACAGGTTTTCCGTAGGATTTTTATGTTGGCTCTAAATTGGACATTACAAAACACTGATCATCTTCTGCCGAAGCCATTCCTTTGTTGATCTGGATTTGTTGCTTTGGGTCATTATCGTGCTGTAAAGTACAAAATATTTCTTCATTCTCAGACGTGTAACTGAGGCCTGCAGGTTTTGTGTAAAAATAGACTGGTATTTGGAGCTATCTATGTTATCTTTACTAGCGCCCCAGTCACATTTGAAGAGTAGCAACCGCATAGAACAATCCTGCCACCACCATATGCTTTACTGGTAAAGCATCTGACATGATTTATCTTGGTTTCAATTCAGATCTACGCTCAAATCTACGAGTTCAATACTACGAGTGTGTAGAGTTTTCATATGCACTGTAGCTACCCATGTAATCTAGATCAATATATTATGTTTGCCCATTCTGGCTGGTGTCTCCTTTTGTAGGCAGGCCCAGGTGGATACGGGTGATATGGGTACAGCTCTCTGGCTCATCGCTATCACCTTCCTTACAGTAGGTTATGGAGATGTGTCTCCTACAACCACATGTGGCAAAGTGGTCTGCCTCTTCGCAGGCGTCATGGTAAATACAATATTGGCCAGCATTATTTGCACTGCTTAGCTATATGTTGCAATGATTCAAAATATTGGTTCTTTAGGAAAGCAAATAAGCAGAATTCAATACATTGTCTTATGTTAAGAATGAATCACCACAAGACTGTGAACTCCTTATAGAGGAATGTATACTGTTGATTTTACTTCTGGGATGGTAATGATTTTATGGCACCATGGTCTGATACTTTTATCTACAGCTCTATCTCAGCTATCAGCTATATCCAGAGGGTTACTGTCTGTGTGGAGTTCCCATGTTCTCCCTGTATTTCTGTGAGTTTCTTCCAGGCTCTCCAGTTTCCTCCTAAAAGTATGTCATTGGTTACTCTAAAATTGCCACTAGGTGTGAATGAATGTGTGTGTTCATGGTGCCTTGTGATGGATTGCTGTCCCATTCATACTGTATTCCTGAATCACCTCCAGTGTTCCTGGGATAGGCTCTGGGTCCACTGGGACCCTGACCAAGATTATACCAACAAGTTAAATTAATGATATATGGATTTCGAAGTGCTGTCTACCATCTTTTGCATACATGAGCTCTCATATTCCCCTGATTGGCTTGTGTCTGTGATTGACAGGGAAAAGAGAGTATGCCAACCTTTTCATTCAAAGAGCATAAAATATTTTGCTTTTGTTTTCTTCATTGCTAGGATTCAAACTGACAAGCTCCTGGTAATAGGGCAAATACTTTTCTGTGGCACCATTCAAAAGCCAGCAGTGAATGATAGAACTGTTTGCAGTTACATTTAATGTTGGAGAACATCCATGAGGCACATTATTTCTTGTTGCATGTGAATAGTCCTCGCCAGCCTTTCTCTCTCGAAGTCAATCATGCAAAGGACACATCTTTTCATGTGACTGAGAAATTGCGAAGCAAAAACTCTTCAGTCCTAAAGAATTTCCCATGTTGGGAAGTTTCCAGGCTGTTACAAAGTGATAACACCTGAGACCACGTTCATAAATGTTACATAAGCTTCCTAACAATGTTTCACCACATCAGCACTTTTCTCTTTGCAAGCACTCACAGCACTCAGCATATTAACACTATCCCTGTTCTGAATTCAAGAAGAAGCGGTAATGTACCTGTAAAGATCACATAAGAATTACATGCAAGTTTGACTGAGAAATAAATTTATGTTGGACTGCCTCTGACTGTGTTTAATAATTTATTGTTTAGATTGACTATTTGTGTTTTTAGATGACCAGATGTTGTTCCCATTTTTACATTTTCATGTTTATATTTCTTTTATCATATACTTCCTCAGTTAGAACAGGTACAGCTTAAAATGTATTATCTTGTAATCTTTGTAAGATCGATTTTCACCGTTATAGATCACAGGGAGCAATAAAAACAGAAACCAAAATGCAAAGATATACTGTACAATTAACGGGAATGAAAGGCATTTTGCCTGTAAATTGGAAAGATTTGGTTACCACAAGTTCAACACATTTCAGTATGTTGTTTCAACAGAGTTTTTTCAATCCTTTTCAAAAAATAGTTTCAGCGATTGTAAATTTTGAAAATTTTTTAAAAAGTAAAATAAAATAAAATTTAAAACAGTAAATTGCATATTGGTATTTGCTTTTCAAAATGAGTGGATGTAGAAACCTTTAGAACCAGGAGAGATGTGAGGAGACAGAGGTGAGGTAGTCAAATTGCATTTTATGTGTGTATGAGCACCAATCTCCTCACCTCATTTCTGATCAGAGGTGATATAATGATGGCATCACATGATAAGAGAGTGAGGCTTCAGCCAGACCTAGACGCCTCCCTGACCAAGTGGAAAATAATTGTTCACTCCTCTCACTCTCCCCTGGACTGTGTTTTTATAAGTACCTATTTAAGGAAAACATTCCATCATTGCCATTTTTAGATGGTTTATAGCATTTGGCACCAGTGAATCCGGATAGCGTGCCAACCTGTATCCAAGTCTTGGAAAATCAAAAAGCAAAAAAAAAAAAAAAAAGGTTTCCTAATTAAGTCGGAACAATACAGTGGGCTAGTTATAGATGTAAGGTATCACCCACTCACCTGTAGTTCATTAGTAGTGTTAAGTTCACCTTAGACCAACTCCAGTCCTAATGTTCAAAATGTTTTATATACTATTATACTATTTTGTACATATATACATATATAAAATGTTCAAAATACTTTATAGAGCTACTTCATGGCACAGCTGGACCTCTTTATATACTGCCCTGAACATTTACTAAATCTGTAATTACTGCTGAAGTACTTGGCAGTTCCTGAAATCTCATATATGCAATATCCTCCACAGTTATTGGCTTGAAGATGAGCAAAAATTTATATACGAAAGGAATACCATGCAATAAATTATGTTTTGAACTCAAACATACAAGTATATTGTTTTATCCAAACATGTTTTTCCAAACACAAAAACCTTTTAAGTAGTGCACATTCAAAACTATCTGCGCAATTGCCGTTGATCTTTTGTGACGTCTAACCCTAGGGAGAATAAGAGCAATTCCATTAATGCTAACAAGGTTGCAGACACTAATATGCAGAACATTTAATTCACCTTTATATTTTTGGTTTTGTGTATGTAGATTTCTCTCCTAAATTTAGATCTTCATTATGGTTTCAATCCAGAGGCAGACATGCTTGTTGCAAAACACTGATTTTGTGTTTCTTTAACCACTTCTGTGTTGATTTGAAAGTACTGTAGGTTTGGCTCATTTTGAGAGCTGCCAAGTCTGAACCTCCTGGCAGAAGCAACCAAATTTTGGGATTAATATGATGCCATCAATCTTCACAAGAGCCCTTGAACCACAAGCCACAAAACAGTCTCAGAGCATCAGTGAACTACCATCGTATTTTATGTGCTGATTATGTACAGGATCAAACAGTTTGATGTTGGTCTCATCTGACCACAACACATGATGCCAATGTAGTAATGATGCATGGTGAAACTGTATCACTGGATTTTGAGAAATGATGTCTACTTTTTGCAATGCTTCCAAACGGCTTGATCTGTGTTGTTTAACTAAACTATGCAATTCAGAAGTTTTTCTCTCCTTCACCATTGTCTTCACTGTATTTTTTTTTATTTTTTTTATCATCAATATTATTTAAAAAAAGTAGCTCTAATTAGAATGACTTATAGATAAATAGTTGCTCCTATTGCCTGGTCCACAATCATGTGTGTTTATTTTTATGAAAGGTGCAAATATTTCTTGACTAGTTTTGGACCAATAGTAGACCATTAATTATGCCAATACCAAGTACAGTATAGTACATTGTAGTATACCAAAACTGTAATATTACAAAAAACTTTTTATTTGATTAGATATACTAGTGGCCTTAATCTATGATGCATGAAGTTGGCAGACCCAGACTCTCAGACGCCAACTCTGTGAATACAGGACCCATGGGCGAACAAGCCTGGGTCTCTAGAGGGAAGGCAACAAAAAAAACCCTAAGTGTGTTACAAAGTATCACTTGCATGTCAGATAAAAGGCTGTTAGACCCCCTGGTTCTGTTGATGGGTTAGTACAGAAACTGGTGGGTCGGGGGGTCTCAGAGGACTCTGACACAACCGTGGGATCAGAGCCTGGCAAAAGTGGAACAGAAGGTTTCTGTGACACAAGCATGGCATTATTGAATCTAAAGCTAGGCTTGCCCAACGTACGATGAGAGAAACCTGACTGCATGACTGTCCAAAGTTAAATGCCAGTAATGCACCTAGTCACCTCAGTCTGAAAATGATGACAAGGTTCAGTTTGCAGTTTTGTGTGCTGAAATTTCAAAAGAACAGGATAAACAAAAGAACACAGACACATAGCACTGCCATGTCCTTCACTTAGATGTTTTTGAAATTCTTTTTATGTCAGTTACAGCATAGTTCAACATTGCGAAACAAACAGCATGTGAATATGGTTACCAAGCAACCACCACAATGCTGATTATAGCAAAGCCACAGTCTTTAACTGAAGCTTCTGATGTGTATATCAGATTTACTGCCTAAGTCGAAGCAGTGATCAAGAAATTACTCAAATTAAAGTAAATAAGCTGTCTGGTGAAAAACTACTCGTGTACTTACTTTTTTAAGTTTTTTATACTTTTCTTTTCTATGTCTACAATTCAGATGTGACGCCGCAAGTTACAAAAAAAAATCTATTTTGTAATTTGTTTATATATTTTCTTTTTTATAGCAACAATGACAAACTGGTTCATGAACATTACACATATTTTGGCAGTAATTGTCCTATATATGTGATCATTGTTTTTCTGCCAGATAAAGGTACAATATATTTCATATGTAAATCAAGTAGACCTACCTTATTCTGAATGCATTTTAGAATCCAATTATGTTAACTAACCAAGTGAGCTGTGCTGAAGTGTATACCACCTCAATTATCAAGAGTATAAAAAGAAAGTTCAAATTAGTTTGATAGTTTAGTAAGCCTGCCAGCTCTTTATAGCTGTACAGTTAGCAATAAATCTAAGACGCCTATTATATATTATACTGAGCATTACCTATAGGGTGAAGTTTAAATTTGAATTTAAAAATATAAATATATTTAACACAACAGGCAAGCTTAAATCTTAAGTTTAATACAAAGCACTCGTACTATAAAACAGAAAAAAGATCTGGCTAGCTATTCTGGACGACTCAGCTAGATAATGGCTTACCTGTATATGTTTGAGCAGGTTTGATGTTAAGCTGTGAAATGTTTTATTTTGTTTGGGTCTCAAAACTGAATTATTTAACATCTGCACATGCTGTCTTTTAAATGCAAATGGGTTTAAATGCATTCATTTTTTTTTTAACTCTGCAACAGTGATCTAAAATAAATGGAGTGAAGTTGAATATTCAAGTCAAAGTAAAAGCACTGTGATTTAATTTTATTCCAAAAAAGTACCATCGTAGTGAATCACGTACTCAAGTTCTGTAATAAGAGTGCATGTTGTTTCTTACTTTCCACTCTGATCGTGACCTCTGACAGGTTCACTGAATGGACTTATCAGTCATTGTTCACCCTCTCACACTGTATGATTACCACACGATTTACCATCTGATACAAAAAAATTGTCAGGGACAACAGAAATGTGTCTAAATCGATTCAAAATCATCCACTGTAAGCCCAGTTTAAGACTTGTGTAATGTGATAGGGGATTATGTTATTATTATGTGTGAAAATGAAGTGTGAGTGAACTGATGAGTCATTATTGATCCTGAGAGTGGACGTGCCAGCTGTTTATGGGAGGATTTCATATAACTCATATCCTTTGGACAGAGTGTGGACAGATCCATGGAAGGATGTGCTTCCTTCTCTGTAACATTCTGTCACACACATATCTGCACATAGGAATCATCTCCTATGAGACAACATTTTAAATTGTGATTATTGTTCCATCAGATATTGCTTAGTTATGTCCAGTGTTAAAACAGGAGATTGAGAAGCAGGAGATTTAGAGGTTGATTTATTTTTCACTCCCGTGCTTATGACTCTTATAAATGCTAAATGATGTTTAATGAAATAGTTGCCTGCTAACATCTTTCACAACACTATGTGACTGTTTCTTTTCTTCTCTTTCACTAATGCAAGCCTTTGTGAGGAGATTAGGTAAAGATAATCTGCATTACTAAAACTTGACCTTATCACATTTCTGAATTTATGTATCTAGCTGAGAATGTTTAAATGCAGCAGTGCTTTGAGAATCAAAGGGATAATGTGAGATAATAACCTGCTATATGTTTGTCTGTTTGGCAGGGTGTAGCATGCACTGCTATGTTAGTTGCAGTTGTAACGAAGAAGCTGGCACTGAACAAAGGAGAGAAACATGTTCACTTCTTCATGATGGATATCCAGATCTCTAAAGAGGTGAGGAAGGGCTTCCATAATGTAAAGTCCAAAAAGCCCACTTTCACCTGTAAAAAAAAAAGTTTACACAAAACTAGTTCACAATCATAATTTTTTTTTTAATATTAACTACATTCTAATTTTAATTACAAATGAACCGGCACCTTATCACTTAATTGATGCCCCTGCTGAAAACAAATAAATAAATAAGACTTTCTTGAAGGTCCCCTACTTTACTGTATTTACTAACAGATAACACATAAATGTACTCAAGCTTTATAGGCATCATTGATACAAATATTATTTATCGGAATAATATCCAGTAGGAGTGAGCTGAGACATGAAGTGGCCGAGATAGACCAGGTGTTACTTTCCACACCGCACGTGTTATGGTTTGTAGGCCTTTTTTTAAGATATATTTTTCTTTAAAAAGGGCATTCCATAGGTCAGCATAGTGTAGGAAAATTCTCAGCGTGCTCAAGCAAAAAAAAAGGCTTTTAATGATCTTTTAATGGTCTCCAAAAGGCGTCAAAGGCAGGAAACAATCAGGTCGCTGTCAGGAAAAGGACTTGTGTCAGTCTGAGTGTGCGTTTGAGCGGTGGACAGGAAACTGCATGCACTGGTGTGCGTGTGTACATGTCAGTGTGTGTTATGACAGAGGATGGGAGAAGGTGGGGCGTATGGATGCTGAAAGGATGGGTGCACTGTGTTACACTTCTCTAACAGGATCCATCTGTTTGCTTATCAGAGGGAAGGAGAAGCCTGAAAATAAACACACTTGGCGGAAGATACTGGGAGAGTTTCCATAGATGAAAACAGTCAGATAAAAAAAGGGAAGTGTGTTTCACCTCAAACGGGCATGTGTTGTTGGTGGTCAGGTGTTTTTTTGGCTCAGAAATTTGCACTACACAAGTTACATAAGATGATTTCCCACTATTGCTGATGTGTTGTTGCATGTTTTAGGTTCACTTCATGCCTTGCCAATTGTCCCATCCTGTCACAGGGTGCATCCTTACATCTGCAACTGCTGTGTGTGCGTGTGCGCGGGCGCGTGTGTGCGTCCTGTGGACTTTAGCTGTCATTGTCAGTGATTTACCCTCACGGATTTGAAGGAAGACATCTGGATGCTCTAATAATATCCAGCACAACAGTGCCAGTGAGGGTGTGACATCATAATGAGCAGCCTGGGTTAGAACGGTGCACTCAGCAGGATGGCATGGACAAAAATAGAATCAAAGACCAGAAAAAATGCAGACCTCAGGAATGCCTAACCCACATTTTCATTCTGCTGTGGATCCTGTTCTTAGAGCAAACATTTCTGTGTTCATTTCCGTTTCAGGATAGGACACCACTCCATTGCACAACACTATTCACACACCCGTTCACACACTCGTTCACACCCTAGGGGCAATTCAGCATAGCCAACCTGCTAACATGTTATTGGACAGTGGGAGGAAACCAGAAAACATAGAGGAAACCCAGGATCAAACCCAGGACGCTGTAGTTTTGATGTCTTGATTTCAAGTTTTGATGACTATGATTGCACTAGTCAATTTACTGCTAATATTGTGCTATTATTAAATGCCACAAAAGCATGTCCTAACCCATTTTGTGCTTGACATGGCTGCCACTAGGAGGAGGTGCAGCCGAGAACAGAAGGCGCTTGGTAGAAGGGAGAGGATTTTCTCCACTCATGTTAATTCATTTGGAATGCCAGAGGAAGACGTTATCAGAACATATCGATTGCCAAGGCATGTTATTTGTAATTTGCTGGAGGAACTTAAAGACAACCTGGAACCGTCAACTAGATGGAGTCAGCACACCCTTTTGAGACCCCACACGAATAAGGGCTACTTATGGTAGAATGCGTTGGTCATTATTAAAATGAACTGGCTGCATGTGTGTTCATTCATTTGCGCATCGGTTGTAGATCACCACGCAGAACTGGACACTCCCAATAGCACTTTTATGTAAATTGTGGATTCACACTATTTGATCCTGCTTAGTAAATCTGGCCCTAAGCATGTTGAATGGATGTTCAGTTTAGGAATAAGACAGCAGCTTATTATTACAGCATCAACAGTTCTTACAGCAGCAGTTCTTAGGTACAAGTCTACAGATATAAAGGTCAGATTATGCACTGATGCAAGGATGAGACATATGCGTAACATGCCTGTAGTTGGATTGTCTATGCTAGATTGCGGCTAGGTGTGTGTGCATGGTACCCTGTGATGGGCTAATATCACATCCAGGGTCTATGCCTGCTTTCGTACCCAGTGTTCACGGGAAAAGTTGACCAGGACTCTGACCAGGATAAATATAATTTTATTAATAGCGGCTAAAGACTGTAGAGTAAATGACTGAATGATATTTAATACATTGAAGGGCTTCTAGCTCCTCCCACTGTTTCCTCATCTTTAAATGGAGTTATTTTTTGCCACTCAGCTTGTCCATTAGGAGGCTGGATATTGTTTTCTGAAACCATTTTTGTGACAAAGTATCTTGTTAAAAGTGCTGTGCAAAAGAGATGTAGGTGGAAAAATTGGTTGAAGTATACTGATCACTCTGTGTGCTAAAGATCCGCAATGCTGCTGCAAACGTGCTGAGGGAATGCTGGCTTCTCCACCGCAGCATGCAGGCCAGGGACAAGCACAGCGAGCACCGACGCCATCAGAGATGCCTGCTGGAGGCCATCCGTATGTAAGTAACTCCCACCAAATCTTACAGCCTTAGCCACAGTGTGTTCTGTACATGCAATGGTCCAAAACGGCATAAAAGCATATTATAGGATTTATGCCGATTTTCTTTCAAGCACTGGTACACCAGAGAAGACCACCTTACATCTAATGTGTTTGTACAGGGCGGAGGTTGCAGTGTGGTTGGATGGAACAGATATTTTGCTAATTCTTATCTTTACTCCTTTATCTTCTGTTTGTTTATTGGGTTGGATCACGTTATCAATATACACATTGGCAACGAGTACAACTAAACTTTACTTAGTAAGCGCAAAGTGCAAAAATATTTTGAAAATGAGCTGTATCAAGTCCCTTTTCATAATGTTACTAACTGGACTATATCCCAGTGTACTTTTTATGCAGTCTCTCTTTCAGTGTTGTCTACAATCTGTTGTTTACGATCTGTACTCTCAGCTTCCTGCTGATAAGGAGATCACTCAGTCTAATCATGAGAAGGAAGTTCAGATGTGTGAATTTATGAACCGGTCTTTAACACCCTTATCGAAGGCATCTGGCCTTCAAACTTTTCCGTACGTGTTTGAGCCAGACAGAATGAGAGCGCGCACTTTTGGGCATTTATGAGGGTGTAGGGATTTTGGCCGTCCTGTTTTACATCAGTAGGACCACTAAAAATATTCTGGAAAGAACACTGGGACAATAGCCCATTGGACTTTCAAATGGCTAAAGGTCAGATTAGGTAGCCATTTTCCCTATTCTTTATCTTGCATTTATGGTCCATTTGTTTTTATTTTCATTTTTTTGCCTTAAGGCTACTATTTGATGTGATGACACACTAAGGACAGCCATTTCTGCATGTTTCAGCAGTTACCTAGCAGCCACTCTGCAATTTTGTTTTCCGTTCTGCGTTCTGAAACATTGAATTATCATAAAATGCTAAAGGATATCAAAAAAGTCAAGAGATATAATCATTTATTTAAGCTTACCATACAAATTAAGGAAAAAAATATATATTTCAAGAAAATTGGATTTATGACCCAATAAATCATAAAACTAAAAGCAGCAATTGACCAAAGCGGTTATTTTTATTTTTGTTGTGGTTAGAGTTGTTTCTGTTTGTTGACCTTAGTGATACCTCTTATCCTTTCCACATATAGATTCCGTCACCTGCGGCTGAAGCAGAGAAAACTGAGGGACTACACCAGTGAGATGGTGGACCTCTCCAAGGTTGTTATAAATGCTCTGGAATCCTAGATATTATTTTATTTTTCATTTATTTATATGAACTGTAATTTATTTTTTTATTGAGAATCTCAGCCACTTGAGTAAATGTCCCAGTTGCTAAATATTATAGAATCTACAAGACTTTTAGTCATTGGATAGTCATCATTTGTTCATACATTGTAGACTCAATGACTTCTGCATTTGTTTGTAAACTCCACGTCATTTTGGAATAGTTGGGGAGAGTTTGTATACTTGTTCACCTCCACATTATTTTGGGATGGTTGCAGAGAGAGTGGCTCTCTCGTTTACTTGCATTACATTTACATTTCATTTCTGTCATTTGGCAGACACCCTTATCCAGAGCGACTTACATATAGCTCATATATACAATTGAGGGTTAAGGGCTTTGCTCAAAGGCCCAGCAGAGATAGTGCTGGGATTTGAACTCACAAGCTTCTGATCACTAGTCTTAACCGAGTTAAGTTTTAACTGAGCCATCACTGCCCCGCGTTAATGTGTGTTCTGAACTTGAAAAAAAAAGTCTACAGACCCATGGTAAAGTTGTAGGTTTTTGTGAAGGAAAAGTGAAACGTGAATGAAACCAAGAACTTTTTCCACCCTCCGTGCGAAATTACGAAGTATCAAAATTAAATGAAAAACACTCAGAAACATTTTAGAGGAAAATAGGAAAAATAAAAAGGCTACAATAACCTGATTGCACAAGTGTGCAAACCGGAATGTGGCTGTTCGGAATGTTCAAAAGTAATTATCCTGCAGCTGTCATCAGTGAAATTATTCTGATTAACCCCAAATAAAGATCAGCTGTTTCCGCAGGATTTTCATGGTATCTTCTTGGTTTCATCTGACTGCAGAAGCCGTTGTCCTCTAAGAGCTTACAAAGCCTGTATGGTTATGGAAAGGTAACAATCAGGAGAGGATTCTATAAAAGAATTTGCGAAACGTAAAATGCACCGTGGAACGCCATGAAGGCCATTATCAACAAGTTGAAAAAATGGAGCCCCACCAAGAACAGGACATCCCTCCCAAATTTACAAAAGGACAAGACAAAAATTTATCAGGGAGGCTGCCAGAATACCTACAGCAACATTGAAGTAGCTGCAGGAACATCTGCCAAGTAATGATTGCTCTCTGCATATGACAACAAGCTCTTGTATTCTTCACATGTCTGGGCTATGGAGTAGGGTGGCCAGACAGAAGCCCCTTCTCACAGACAACATCCAAGCCCAAATAAATCACCCTTAAACCATGTGACAAAATGTGTTATGGTCTGATGGAAAATAGTACAAAAGGTATAATAATTTATATAATTCCAAAAGATGTGTTTGGCTCAAAAAAGAAAAGACCGCCATACCCAGATTCAAACATGGCGGTGGCGGCAACATCATGCTTTATGGCTGCTTCAGCCAGATCTGGGGCTTTTATCATTTGTCATCTGGTGGTAAGCTGAAGATGAAAAGGAATTTCACCTTTCAGCACATCAATGAACCAAAGTATACATACAAATCCACAAAGGAATGGTTTAACCAAAAGAAGATCAGTGTTTCTGAAGGCCTAGCCAGAGCCCAGACCTGAATGCAACTAAACATCTGTGGTGTGACCTGAGGCAGGCTGTGCACAGGAAATGCCCTCACAATTTGACAGCTCTAGAATGTTTTTGGAAGAAAGAGTGGGAGAATATTGCTAAGTCAAGATGTGCCATGCTGATTAGTGTCTTACCCAAAAAGATGGTGTAATAAATTCAAAAGGTGCTTCAACAAAGTCTATATGTAAAAAAAATATTTTCTGATTGTTTTTCACTTTATTTGTATACGTCGCAATTTCACATTAAAGTTCGGAAAAAGTCTGGCATGATTTATCTTTTTATCTTTTTTTTGTTTTACTTCACAAAAACTTGCTATTTTAATAGTGGTGTGTATACTCATTATACACTGTATCTATCTAATGTTTCTCACATTTCAATGTAGATAACATGAGCTAGCAAGCAGTGAATGATTCATATTTATCTGCTGAGTTTGTTCACAAGGTAAAGTTGTTAAAAAAATTACTGTAGTGAAAACTTGTATTTAATGAAGGGAAATTTGGATGTACTGTGGCATGCATACGTTTGTAGCAACATACTGGCCATATTTATCTCAACTGTTATGTTGTTTATTTAAATTAGTATGTGTTCATAACAGAGTCCCAAAACTCAGTTTTCAGTGACAAATGCTATGTAGCCAATGGTGGTTCGGCAAAACCAGGCTCGCCTATTCTTGTTCTTTTATTTGTTAGAATTAAATACTAGTTCAAATTCTAGTTGATATACAACCACAAAGAGCAGCACAAGAAGTGAAATTAATATTGCAGTGATGAAAATAAAACCTTATCTAGTCAGCAATCAAAAGCATATCCGAATTATGCATTCAAGAAGATTAATCTGCAAATTTACTGCTTTTGAAATCCTTACTCGGACTAGTCAGTAAGTGAAGCATTATGAAAAGAAGTACGTTATTACATGACAGTGTAGCAGTTAGACGTCTAGGCTGCTCTATGCTTAAAGCTGCTATTTCAAATCCGGCCCGCAGCTCTTTTGAAGGGTTTAAGGCCTTTTGAGGCCTCATAACTGTTTATGTTGAAAATAAAAATGTCTTATTCTTTTAATGGACAGATGCAGATGATCATGTGTGATCTCAGTGCCAATTGGAACAACTCGTACCGAGAGCTGGAACAACGGATCATCTCTATGGAGCAGAAGCTGGATGAGTTGGGCCAGTCATTCCAGAGCACATCCGAGCTGCTGAGCCAAGCACTGCAGCGCCGTCACCTTGTTCACAGGTATCATCCTAATCTAGCAGGGCATAGTCTATCAACTGTTAAAGGGCAATTATTCAAATTTCAGAAAAGTTCACAACTGCAATGACAGGAGTCAGACGGTGAAGTTATTATACAACTTGGTCTCAGGTGCATTGAAGACAAAAAGGGCATATCATAAGGTGATGGTAGGAAAGAAAATGTAAGAAAAAGATACAAATTATATAAAAAAACAAAAAACAAAAAGATAAGTAGAAAAGATAGGAAAGGATAGGAGTGAATGAAACAACTGTGGTGAGGATGACCCTCTGGCCGTTTCAACATACTGCTTAAAAACATATTCTTTCAGTGCAGAGTGAATAAAGATATTAACCATAGATGGATTCAGCAAAAGATTAATGTACTGTAACTTCTACAAGGGCAACAGAAACTTGGCGGTAGGAGGAGGGGAATTTTAAATGTGACACAGGTCATGATATTTGTACACTGCCTTCCAGTGTCTGCCTACAACCAGGCTAAAAGTAGGTATTTCAAATAAATAAATATCTATTTTTATTATAACCTCAGTCAGGTTTGTTGACTTCTGTGCTCAGACATCCTTTGTGTGGTCAGTCCACAAATCTGCTGTGGGATTCAGGTCAGGGCTTCACGTACACTTCTGTACTTATTATCTTTATGCCATTTTGTTACAACTTTGGAAGTATGGTTAGGAACTTTTGCCCTTCTGGAAGACGCAGCTGTGACCAAGTTTTAACCTTCTGTATGATGTCTTGAGGTGTTCCTTTCATATTTCTTCATATTAAATGCCTCACCCCTTTTTCTTCCATGCATAACGCTGATCATTATGGCCAAACAATTTAATTTTTCTTTTATATGACCAAAGAACACTCCTCCAAAAGTCTAGGTCATTGTCCTGGTGATAACCTGCCAATTTAAGTCTGTTTTTTATGCCAATCTTGGAGTGTTGGCATCTTCCTTGCCTGACAGCTTCTCAGACCATGGGGATGTGGTGGATGCACATATTTTGTTACCTGATGCCTCCAAATACGTCACCGGTTCCACTTAAAGACAGAGTTTTTGTCTTGAAGTTCAGTTGAACCTTTTGGACCAGTGTTCGTTCATCCCTGGGAGTTAACTTGGGCCTCCTTTCTGAACACACGCAGTGTCTGTGTGGTCCCACTGTGAGCTCAATTTGGTGTGCCTTAGCCAAGGGTCTTGCTATATCACATTAAAGGTTCTGACATGATTTATTATGGTTTAATTTTTTACATTACAATCACCTGTGATTTAACAGGGGGGTGTAGATTTTTTAGAACCACTGAATCATTCATAGCGGTGCACCGCAGCGCTCTAGATGGTGCCACTCATAATAGGAATCTTATCTTATCATCATCTTATCAAGCCTAGGGTTCTTGCCTATGGTTTGAGCTGCAGCTGTCATTTCTCAACACCGCGTGAGTTTGTTCCCTATGATCCAGGTGTTAAAACATCGCATCTGGCATTTAGGAGTGGTGAAATAAAACACTTCTTGTATATGGCAAGAAGGTTTCATTGGGCAGATAGCCGTTGACATGATGTGACATTGTTGCCTTGGCAAGTGTGCACAAACACAAGAAGGTATCCAGGACAGGTGTATAGCCCTAACAGTTATCCAGCGTTCATAGCATTAATTCACATACCATTCCATTTAGGTAAAAAGTAAGGAGATGGGAAAAGGTAATTTATGAGGGTGTGTGTTACTTTTTCCAAACAGGTGACGTGGCATTTTTCTCCTCCGACACACTACGGCGGAGGCTCTGATCAAAACTGCACAAAGCTACGTGGATCGGCATAAATGGAGGACTCGCAATTTATTTTTCCAGAGACCTCCGGGGCTGCAGTGGCTGCATGGACTTCTTTTTTGCAGACAGAAAGATTATTGCTCTTGGATATGGGATTATGACAAAAATCAAATGTATTTATGACAATATTTATGTGTCTATATCTGCACCACTGAAAAAAAACAACAGGGAAGTGGTTCGGAGTTTGATGCTTAAAAGGTTTAGGGAAATTGTGTTTATATGAAAATTCCATATTACTTTATAAGACAGTGTGAGCTTAATGCTTTTAAGTCCACTCCACCACGTCCATTTTAAGGCTAGTACTGTCCAATTAAGCTAAAAGTCTATGACCAAGAACTGTTTTTATTTCATCAGTTACCATTAATAGATTTTGCTCAGCCATGTTTATTCTTCAAGAATTAAAACTGAGGCTAATGTTTTAGCTGTTTGAAATCACGTAGGAAATTTTAAATCTATCTGGATATCCTGTTTGAATACCATTTACTTAATTTAAAATGTTGTATTGAAACACATTTCCTTCAATGCACCATGCTACACCAATCATTAACTCGGTTACTATGGTCGTCTAAGTTCGTGGGATCAACTCCAGGTATGGCATGAAAACATATTTAAACAAATGATCAGCTTCCAATATTTTCTGGTATCCTGTTTTCAAATTCTAATGGGATTCAGTACGGTTTGTTCAGGAGGCAATCTATATTTCAGTTTTCTAGTCTAGTGACTCCAGAAAGTCCATGTCATCCATTCGATCCATCCGTTTTAAGGTAAAATATGGAAAACAAAAAATCAATTAGCCAACTATCTAGACTATGCATTTGATATTTTATAAAATTGGTAATAATCTTTAGACTGAATTTCAGTTGTTTCTTTGACATCTCTAGAACCTCTAGAAAAGGCAGTGGCCAAGTCGAGTTAAATCTGTTGATTGTACAATATCAGTGTGTTTAATAAATGTATGCAAATTGTGGTCAAATTGTAAAAAAAAAAAAAAAAAAAAAAAAAATTTGCCTAGCTAGGGTAGTTTTGTGGCCTACTCTAAAATATACCTTACAGTGGATAAAATGCAAAATTGTAAATGAAATACAATGAAATACAAAATACTCTCTAATGATTTGGCCCCTTGCGAATCTTCTCATTTTGTCTTGTAGTGAAGTATTCACGCTGCAGCCTAGACGATTGCAAAGAAAATAATTGAATTGAAAAAAATAGAAAGCCAATAAAGGAGATTTCATACATCATGTCAAAAATATTTTTCAAGAGGACATTTGTTTTTGTGCCAGAACTAGTTGCTGTAATAAAGGACTATAACTGGCATGTGAATCTGTAAAATCCTTATTTACACTGCACAAGTCAAACAGGACACCAAGAGATTAAAACTAACATATTAAACCATTCATATGAACTACAAAACAGTGTAATAATGGTAATTAAGCATGGCAATGTTCTAAAATATTCACAGATAAGCTGTCATGTGGCTGTTTTTCCCTGATTTGGCCTTAAAAAAAAAAAAGACACCGCTGCATCTGTTCTACCACTTTCAACAAATAACTGACATATTAGTAAAGAATGCTATCATCTTGTCCGAGACATATAATTTGACAAATTGTGTTAGTTTTTCCATAACTGTGGAAATAAAAATAGTTCTTGTAACCACAACCTTTTTTTTTTATTTTTTTTTTAACATGGCTCTGTCTGTTTTTTGCTCTTTCTCACAAGTAATTTCTCAGTGTCTATAATACCGACTTTTCCTATTCTCATCTTCAATGGATCACTGTTAGCACATCACAGTTGTATTATAATAGGTGCAGAGAAAGTAACTCTTTGAAGCACTAAGCTCTAATGAAGTATTGTAGAAGTATTTTGATTACTTCCCCTGCCGAGCCAAGAAAAGTGACTGTCCTATTCCGTTATTTTGATGCAATACGTTCTACTGAGGAAGTTCATTCTCATTTTATCCATCTGCGTTTACATACAGGCAACAGGCATGTACTAAAAATACAACCAAACAAAACTGCCATAGTTTTTTTGCTTACGCCTAGTTAAAGGGGCCGGCTCACTCTTCCCAGAATCCAATTCTTTGTTCTTTGTTTTGAAATCATGTGACCGCTACCTGCTAGCTCTCTGTGCAGCAATACCTCCACAATAGAGTGAACTTGTAACTTAATATAGTAAAAATCTTGAAATTTTGTTCACCTACTGTACATCATACAGTGAAGAGTGACTACTTCGCAGTTTTAATTGTAACCTATCGTAATAATTAATTGCTTTGAATAAACCAAAAAAAACTATACCCGAATTAAAAGGTTCATACCCTTATAAAACAAATAAGCAAAATTAAGCCCACAATGAGCAATATATCTTAACGTCTTAATATGTTTTAACTGATTCCTAGCATTCACACCTCTTAATTAATAAAGTAGTCATGACTCATGGGTTGAATAAACATTTGTCAGTACAGGTGTATCTTGTTAAAATTTAAACAAAAGTCAATTATGTGTGTTACTTTGTTACTTTATTAACGTGTTTTATTGATGCTGAAGTTTGTTAATGATAAACTAATGGCATAAATAATGTTAGTTAATGGAACTTTACAGTTTTTCTTCAGCAGATAAAACAGA
This sequence comes from Notoglanidium macrostoma, assembly GCA_030068235.1. Lineage (NCBI taxonomy): Eukaryota > Metazoa > Chordata > Actinopteri > Siluriformes > Auchenoglanididae > Notoglanidium > Notoglanidium macrostoma. The sequence goes on from JAQQZR010000033.1 coordinate 4,530,465, forward strand.
CATCATACCCCATTCATCATACAATGAAAAACATTTCATCATTCCCATATTGGAGTCATTGGTTTACACATCAAATCAAGAGGATAGGTTTCCAATTTATTTTATTTTACACCTATATAAACAACAAAATGTGTACCTGATATGAGTGTACAGTAAACTGTTATTGATATGTTGATTTTAATCACATAAACAATTATCTTATATTCAATTAAAGTAATTTAGCTAACAGAAAATGTCAAATGTGGAATTATTTTATTTATTTATTTATTTATTTTAAAGCAGCTTTACATTTATTTCATAGTTAAAAATAGTTCCCAAAACACCACAGCTGGGTAGAGTGTTACCCGTTGCCATGAAATGCACAAAAGTGTGGTAATTAATGTAATGTAAAAGTTTAAATATAATGAACTATTGCTAGAATTGTAAATTTACGAAGTGAACACGTACAAGCAGAGCAATATGAACATTGACGTGCCCCAGTGTTGTTGTACTAAACATCAGCACTCTTGGAATGCCACTTGTTCAATTAAAGTAGTGGACTGGAACTAACTGATGTATAATAAGAACATTAATATAGGTTCATGCTGCTCCTGTTGTGTTTGTATGAGTGTTTTTAACATTTCACTAGTCCTCCTTAAGCAACTGATGGAAAAACTGTAGTCCTACCATGGAATGACTTCACACAGTCTGAAGGTCGCTGCTGTAACGGGAAAGACCTTTCATTACGAAGTCCTGTTTTCAAGTTTATTAAAACTGAGGTAGTGTTCTCCACAGGAGATGCTGACTCTGATGTCTTGTTTGGAAGTAGCTCCCTCTGGTGGACAAATACTTCCAATATATCCATTATGAGTCTGCCAACTCATAATTTCTGCCACTTTATGGAGTTAAGAATTTTGCATGCGAAAATGATTTCTAGAATAGACTGCACTAGCATGCTTTCATTTAGGGTCATTATCACACTCGGATGAAAAAAATCCTCAGATGGTGGATAGTAAACGCTTATTATCTTCCTAAATAGGTACTGGAGAACCCTGTTGAAGGATTCTGCATACAACTTTTAAGAGTTCCTCCAGATACACAAGCCCAAAAATCCTCAAGGATTCAATAATTTTTCCTAAGAGCATAGCGAAGTGTGCTCTGACTGACCCCAAGGTGTCCATTTCTGGGCTAATATACATCTTTTGGAAAGACAGCAAAAACTTTCTTTCCGGGGAAATACAGATGCTCGACTAATGTTGACAAAGATGGCAAAATCTGTCCCAGAAATTGAATCCCAATAACAAATACAACATTCACAATGCATCAGTTTTACAACTCGAATTTCAGAAAAGTTGGGACGTTCTTTAAAGTTGAATTAAAATGAAAACTAAAAGACTTTCAAATTACATGAGCCAATATTTTATTTACAACAGAATATAGATAATGTAACAAATGTTCAAACTGGGAAATTGTACACCTTTATCCACTAAATGAGCACATTTCAAATTTGATGCCTGCTACAG
>JAQQZR010000033.1:4532312-4542694 GCA_030068235.1 Notoglanidium macrostoma
AAGAAGAGGAGATGCTACACCATGGTAAACATGCCCCTGTCCCAACTATTTTGAGACCTGTAGCAAGCATCAAATTTAAAATGTGCTCATTTTGTGCATAAAATTTCTCAGTTTGAACATTTGTTATGTTATCTATGTTCTGTTGTGTATAAAATATTGGCTCATGTGATTTGAAAGTCTTTCATTTTTCATTTTATTCAAATTTAAAGAATGTCCCAACTTTTCTGGAATTCGGGTTGTATATATACGTATAATGGTCTGACTCACCACAATAGCTCTTGGGATTATCCAGTGCAACACCACAGGGATTTTGATGCCCGTTTAGGATTATTTTAAAGCAGAAAAATATAAACAATCTAGTAATCTTTAGTGACTATTTCACTGCATATTTGACAGCACTCACACATTTCACTTCAGACTTTAACTTAAACATTAATGTACTATAAAGAATCCAGCAACATCAAGTAACTCTGAAACCTTTTAAGCGTGGTTTGCGGGCTTTTGAGTTTTTTAACATATGCCACAACAAAGCAGCAGGTCTTGTAAAAGTATGGCCGCAGTAGCACTGAAACTTGTTCCTGCACTCTTTATTTGCTCGTTTTTTTGTATTTGATGGTGTGATCCTAAATAGGGGCCTATGGCGGGCCAGCTGCTGCATACCACAGAACATCTGGCCACAGGCAGTGCAGACATAGCGCGTGGCCTCGGCATGCTGAACCTGATGGCGCAGCAGGTGCATGCGCTGCTGGAAGGTTCGGCCACACTGACATCTGTGAATGCGTGGCCCACGGTGCTGGTAGCGGTGACGCACACCCAGAGAGAACTGGCGTGACACAGCACCACACTGGCGGCATGGGATCACGGCCTTGGAGCGCCAACTCTGGCGCATACGCTTCTGAAGGGCCAGCTCCTTGCTCTGGTTCACAAACATGGCCACTATTTTTAAAGGCCCCTGGGATGAAGGAAGGATCTTGGGAGATGGAGAAGACCTACAAAGATCCAGGAAAGGAACACTGGATTCAAGTAGCTGGCCAGTTTGGGATGGTATAGACACCGAGCTAGAGACTTGAGATAGGACAGGAGGAGGTAAGTGGGCTCCAAACAATGGGTGCTGCTGAGGCAAGACAATCCTTGACGTCAACTCTGCATTGCCTGTAGTAGTGTGGGTCAACACCTTGGACTGCAATGGAGTTAAATCCTGCAACTGTCCACTTTTTGTCTGAGGAACTGCAGAAATGGGTGTAATTTGTCCTTGGCCCTGGGATGACAGGAGAAGGATCTGCGTAGAAGGAGAAGATGAAGAAGAAGGAGGAGAAGAAGAAGAAGAACAGGTTTGAGTCACCACTTTGGCCTGCAACGAACTTAAACCCTGCATCTGTCCAATTTGTTTCGGAGTAACTGTAGAAACAAGAGTTGTCACTTGTCCTTGGTCTCCATTTAGGACTAAACAGATCATCTCCTTTTCCTGGGCACAACTTGCTGACCTAGAGGTCATGACTTGTACTGGGACCTTTTGGGTGTAACAAGTGGATGGACTTCTGGGCAATGAATGTGACGTGGAATTCAACACAGGTCCAAGATTCGGAGCGGTATTAACATTGCTAACCCTCTGACTGCTGAAGGGTTGCTTACAAGACTCTGCAGCAGCAGGTGTGGATACAAAGTTCAGGATCGGGAGCAATGGCTCTTTTGCATTGTTTGAACTTTTGGATGGGGTTAATGATTCTCCATTGAAACCCTTGGACCTGCTACAAATGTGCTGTATGAAAATTTTCTGGTTGGGAAATAGTTGCAGGCACCTGCCACACATATATTTATCCAAAGGATGCTTCTCTGCTTGATGGTTCAGTAACATTTCTTCAGTGCCAAACACAATTCTGCACAAAGGGCATGTAAATGGTGTGCATGTGCACCACTCCATAGACTTTTTTGTCTCGGGAACTTTACTAAGGCCACAGGAAGGGCAGAATTCTAGGTCTTTATATAAACTGGTTGCAGGATTTGATGTCAAAGAGCCTACAGAGCCGAGTGATTTCTGGTTAGTGTTTTCACAATTTTGTTTCAGACAAACGCTCCAACTTTTGTTTTTACAACTTTCCTCCAAGGTGTCACCATTACTGTATGTGGATGTGCAAGAAACTGTATCTGAGGACAGATCATCCTGAAAAGTGTATACCAAGCCATCTATGTATAAAGAGTCACTGTTCATTGTATCTGTGAACAGATCATCCTCAGATGTGCAGATCAAGTCATCTACGGGTGAAGAGTCACTGTCCTCATAGTCACTTCTCCAAATACTTTCCTCATTTTCTCCTATTACTGCATCCTCCTGAATGGGTTCAAATTCACAATTTGCACAGTTTGCACTGGAGAAGTAAGGATGATCATGCTTCCATATTTGATCCTGGTCACTTTCAGTATTTTCTGGGTCCTCAGGGGAATTCCTAGTATCTGCTTTATTATTAAATACATGTATGTTTTCAGTGCTGGAGTTCATAACATTGTTTGAAGTTTTGCCAAAGAAACCGCATGAGTTATGGGCAGATACTTGTTTTGCAGGAGGAATGGAATTTGCAAGGCTTTGAGTAGAAAAGTAAGTATGATCATGAATGACTCCACACAGCGTCTGATCATCCACCGAGGTCCCCTGCTGGTCGCTTTCAGTATATGAGTCTTTAGAGGATATCCCAGTGTCTGTTTTATTAATAAATACAAGCACATTTTCACTGCTGGTGTACACAATAACATTATTTGTAGTTTCCCTGAGAGAACTGCATGTTTGTGTGGAGAAATAGGTATGATCATGCAAGTTGCTGTTGAACTTCTTATTCTCCTCTGGAGTGTCTGGAACGCTGTTTTCTTTTGTTTCCTCAATCCAGCCAACAACTTCCTCCTCCTCCTCTTCTTCTTCCTTTACTCCTTCATACTTTATTTCCACCTCCTCATGCTCAATGATGGCCTCCTCCACCTCGTCATCCAGAAGTTCCATTATTGGGGTCTTGTCAGTTTCCACAGTCCACTCAGTTGGTACATGTCGCCCCATGTATATGCAGCAGATTTTACAGAACATATGGTTCTTGGGATGGGCATTTTTTAAGTGCAAAGCCAGTGAGTTCATGTGGGTGAATTTCATCTGGCAGAAGTGGCAAGACACCTCATCCTTGTGCTTAATAAAGTGCTCAGTCTGGCTTTCCTGAAAAGCAAAGCGTCTCCCACACATGCAGCACACATCATCACTGCTGAATCCTTCCAAAACAACCTCCTCCTCACTAGAGGTCTCCAGTTTTACATTCCAGGTCACTGTGCACTAAAACATAATAATCAAAACAAATCAATTATCATTACAAACATTTCTTAACAATGAACTTATATAATCTCCAAATTAATATGCCTGTTCTTATAAACTATTTAGTAATGGTGTAAATGTGGCATCAGTTCAATATTGGCCAACACGTTTTCATTCATTCATTCTCTATACCGCTTATCCATCGCGGGTCACGGGTGATTTCGGACGAGAGTCAGGCTACACCCTGGACAGGTTACTGTCTAGCACAGAGAGACAGACAACCATTCACACTCACATTCACACTTATGAGCAATTTGGAGTAGCCAGTTGACCTAATCTGCATGTCTTTGGACTGTGGGAGGAAACCAGAGCACCCTGAGTAAACCCACGGAGGCACGAACATGAAGGGCAGAGCAGTGGTAGCTCAGTGGTTAAGACGTTGGACAAGTGATTGGAAGGTCATGAGTTCCCAGCACTGTCAAGCTACCTCTGCTGGGCCCTTGAGCAATGCCCTTAACCCTCAACTGCTCACTTGTATAAATGAGACATATGTAAGTTGCTCTGGACAAGGGCATCTGCCAAACGACAAGAATGTAAATGTAAACATGCAAACTCTTCAGTCAGCCAGCAGTTTCAAACCCAGAAACTTCTTGCTGTGAGGCGACAGAGCTCACACGTCACACAATTAAGGACAAAATATATTTGTAGAGAAATTTAAACCTGATGGTTATATTGCTCAGTTTATTCTCACTTCAACAAGCAACTTACATCACTTTGTTCAGTAACTGTGTTTACATCTCCCTTTCGTTCAGCACCGACTGCACGCGCCATCTCCTTACAGGTGCTCTCCACAGCAACAGCACTGCACAGATGAAAGACCATCAGAGATTGGGAACAATTACTCATTTGTACTAGCAAACTACAAAAACACATCCATACATAAATACATATCCAAAATATATTAATAAAAACAGCAATTTAATCACTAGTTGAACGTAACTATTTTCTGGCTCTAATGTTGGGCAAGTCATCAATTCATTCAATCATTCCAGCGACCTCCAAGATGAAGTAAACACGTGAAAGTTGTACCTAAACTAAAAGTCCCTGTGTTAAATCATCATCCAAATTCAAGTAGGTGAACGGTGGAGTGCACATATTGGGCCAACTACCCATATTATTCACACTCTCTTAGCAAGCTAACCAAAATGTCATCGCCACTACTTGTCCTGAGGCACTGGTAAAGCTGCATTTTGGGAGACTATCAGACCTCCATCCATTAAAAATGATTATACTGTATTCGCCATGTCCCCACAGTACAACATGCTGTTTTATCATTGCATATAATTTATCGCTGCTACATTTTTGTGTGATCATCCTGTGTTTGGATGTGCGCAAGTGTATACAGTTGACGTGTCATAGTCGGGGGGCGTGGTGTGGGCGGAGTCTGCAGAGTGAAAACAATACTTTCCAACAACCTGCAATGGTGTGAAAGGCACATTTTTTAAACTCGGATGCTAATGCCAACAAGCTGTCATGTCTTAAATAGTCTGTCACTTGATAAAGAACAGCACATTCAAAAATAAAATAGAATTGGCTTGGTCCATGTCTTATGATAGACTGTACAAATGTTCCAACTGAATGGCCTGTAGTGTCATTCCAAGATGTCTTCTGCTATCTGATAGACTCGCCCGGTAAGAGACAATATTACATTAACTACAGATATGAGAAGTCAAACTTCCAATAATTTCTCCAGCCTACAACCATTAACGCTAAGATGTATTAATAGATTAGCATGTTGTAGTGAATTCCATGCACAGTTTAGAGACAGTAGCAGATCTAGTATTAGCCATTTAGACATTGTGCTACAACACGTATGGATATACACATACAGTGCAACCTTCAAGAACTACAGGTCCCTGGAGACTACCAGTTTCGTAGCTGCAGAAGACTGTGTCCTTCTATTGAGGAACAGTGAGGGTATGTAGCCTGGGTGATTTATATCCTCATTTTTTTAAACCTACAGCAAGACAGTTAATACATGGAAGTGAACAGGTGAGCTAAAAAAGCACATTTCTAACTGGAGGGCGCAAGGAAGCTACAACCAGTGTTATGTTGTTAGTATAGACCGTATATTTGTTTAGAAATGTGCTGCGAGGAAAGCCACTCAGTTTGCACAGTTCAGGATGAACATGGTAGGTAGTTCACATGACTTCTAATGATTAATCCAACATTCATGGCACTCTTGAAACAATCAAACACTGTTTGAATAAAGCGAACTTAACGTTAAGTTACCTGTAAGGAAGTGCTGACTACAAACACACACATGTTTTGATATCGGATTCCAAAGGTGACCGTACTCATCCTCACATCTGATGGCTTGCGACCACCTTGTTCTCCTACTCGGTTCTGTCTGTTGGTTTGGTAAAATATCAAATTTTCATTTGGGATTTTTTTTTTTTTGTTTATTCGCCGTAGAAAAAGGCGCACAAGAATTCTTTGGCATTGTGGCAAATGCTTTGCAATCTCAAAGAAGTCACTTCTCTCCTTCCCATGTCTGAGGTTTCATTTTTGCACAGGTTTAAATAAAAAACATATATATCTTACTATATATTAATGTAAGTAATTTATATCTTATTTTCTCTGGTCATGACACAAAAGATCTAAAAACAACAACAGAAACCGTATTGTACACTCTCCCTCCTACCTTTTCTGAAGTCCTAATATTTTTTTGTGTGTGTTTTGTACGTCCCTAATGGTAAAAGTTGCTTTTGTTACTGTGCCTTTAAGAAGACTTAACGATATTAATGTTTTTTTTCTGACTTGCTGATTCATGTGTGAAATCCGGCAACCAGGCCCCCAATTTAAAGTTGTGTTTGCACGATGTTATTCGCATTAATTATACTTCATTACTTAGATACTTATGAATATAAAATCTATTTGAATATAAAATGCTTGAATAATGATTTATATTTTGTACTATATACGATGTGGAAGCCGTTTCATTTCAGGACAGCCGGTAAGCAGGCTCTCTCTTGTTTAGCCACATGGGTCTCATGACATCATCCGCTTTTCTTGGCCTTTGTGCCCCGCCCACCGAATGTAGCCCCGCCCAGACCTCGGGCCATACCGGTTTGTTCTTCCGGTGTGTTGTGTGTTACACTGCCAATAAATTCATCACTAGAGTAAGTGTAATAGAAGTGGCTTTGTGTACTTCTTTAACTAGCTAAAAGACAATTTTTTTTTAACTCAAATACGTACATGGTGTGGATTTGTGGTCAGGTCCATTAAAGTTGAAATGACTTCTTCCTTTAATAATATATATTTTTTCAGATCCTGGGAGCTGCTGAGAAAGTAATCCGAGATGAAATGTGCCGAACAGATAGTCAGTTTGTGTCAGAAATTCTCTGGAAAAAAATAAACGTCCATTTGTGTCTAATAGTTGGGCGCCAAAGAGCCACTTTCTTGTCGATCGCTAACATATCGATTTTTGAACATTTTATTTGCTCCCCACATTGAGAAAGATGACTGTTTTATAATAAACTGGCGTAATGGTCAAACATAAATCCGACCCTGTTTCCTTCGTATTCTGATTACGTTTGTAGACCCGGAAATACGTCACATAGTAAGGCTTGCTAGAGGATAGATGGAATTATCGATAGTAGACACACACACACAGCCCCGGACCATGGCGTTGACAATGTGTGCGACCGGCATGGGCGGCACCAGAAATTTTCTTGAAATTGCAAAATAGCAATCTCAGAAGACTTCCCACTGACGAAAACGTAACGGCTAACGTGCTAGCTTGGGTCACGTGCAACACTGTGAGCCAATGGTGTCAGTCCTCCGACGTCACCCAACAGTCTCATAACGCTTACGACAGATATTCTTCTTGTACGGCAGAGCAGATTTGTTTAAAAGTCTTGAGCACATGGCGGTAGAGATTCCTGATGAATTGAAGAACTGACATTTAATGCAGTATAATGTAAATGTTTATTGGGCTACAATTTTGTGCACATATGCTAGACTACACGGCAGAGATAAAGCCGCCGTAAATGGGTTCCATCTGTCGCAAACCCTCCTAATGTCACTTGTCTCACAAAATAATCATTCGTTCGATTTAGATCTGAGCAGGTGGCGCTATAGATAAAAGGTTAACGATAATCATAGTTAGTCTAATTGTTATGAAACCAGTTGTTTAAAATATAGGAGTTTGTTTAGGGTATTGAGTCACTTATACAATGGGATTCCATTCAAACAGCATGTCATGCATAAACAGCACAGCAGGCTATGTTTGCAGTAATTTCTGTGTTTTGGGGTATTTCCCCTTAATTTTGCAATACCAGTGTGGTGGTTGGTCAGATTTGTTATGGTGACGTTACTGGGGATTGTGCAGCAATAAAGGCCAAATTTTAGATTCAGGGCCTAGATAAGGTGTGTGATTTATTTTGATGTGCAATTTAATTTAATTTTTTCTTGATTTAGTTTTTTTGTAAATACAATAGTGTTTTGTTCAGTTCTAAGTTTGAAAAATAGTTCACCCATGATGGCAAGTGATCCAGCTCCGCAATTGCATGTGCACACAAACACACGCACAGGGTTACTTCATTAGATATACCTCCGTTGTTTCTTTACTGATCATTTTATCAGGTATCCCCACAGCATAGGTCTCCTTGTACATGTAAATTTACTGACTATTGCTTATGTTACACACAATCAGGAGCCACCAGTGACCATTGGGACCATATGAGTGCTATTTGTGGGCCATTTTCAGCACAGCATTGACTCAGACAACAGCGGCAGCTCAGATGATATTATGCTGCTAGAAGTGTATCAAGTGCAACCAATTTTCTGCATTCTTAAACCTATTTTTGCAAGATTTTTAGACATGAATATATCGCATTTTGTATACACTCACTGGCTGCTTTATTAGGAATGCCTTTACACATGTTCATTCGTGAAATTATCCAATCAGCCAACCATATGGCAGCAGGACAATGCATAAGATCATGCAGACAGAGGTCAACAGCTTCAGGTAATGTTCACTTCAAAAATCAACAGGGAAAAGTAATTATATCAGTGACTTGACTGTGGCATGATTGTTGGTGCCAGCTGGGCTGGTTTGAGTATTTCAGAAACTCCTGAGCTCCTGGGAATTTCAGGCACAGTCTCTGCACAGAATGATGCGGAAAACAAACAAAAAAAATCCATTAAGTGGCAATTCTGCTAGTGGAAAAGCCCTGTTAATGAGAGAGATCAGAGGAGAATCACCAGACTTAGAACAGGTTACAGTTACTCAAATAACTGCTACAAACTGAAGTCAGAAGAAAAGCATCTCAAAACACACAACACATCAAACCTTCAGGTGGATGGGTTACAACAGCAGAAGTCTACATTAAGTTCCACTCATGTTAGCCCAGAACAGGATTTTGAGGCTACACTGGGCACACACTCACCAAAACTGAACAGCTGAAGACGGGAAAAATGCGTGGTATGATGAATCATGATTGCTACTGCAACATGCGGATGGTAGTGTCAGAATTTGCCACCACCTCCGTCAATCCATGAACCCAACCTGCCTTGTTTTAATGTTTGTGTGGGGAATGTTTTCCTGGCTCACAATGGGCCAATTAATACCTATCGAGCATTATCTGACAACAGCCTATTAAGAGTATTGTTACTGACCACGTGCATCCCTTTGTGGACACAATTTTCCCCATCTTATAATGGTTTCATGCATCATCATAACGCAGTAAAAAAGATATTCTAAAATGGATATTTTCAATTACTGGACTGTTTTCAGTCCAGCTGTGACATTAAGGTGTTTATTACCTTCATGATGATACACTTATACCACAATCATAATTAATCATTGCAGGTGGTTACACTTTTGTGTCGTTTTATTAAACATAGTAATTTTGTTCCATACAAACTAATCTTACAACCTACTTTTAAAATTTTTAATTGACAGCAAGTAAATAAGAGTCATGCTGGCGGAGTGGAAGAATTGCCACCTCAGAGCTCCAGAGTTGCCAGTCTGACCCTGAGCTTGAGTTACTGTCTGTCTGGAGTTTCTGTATATGTTTCTGTGTGGGTTTTTCCAGGTTCTCCCATTTCCTTCCACCATGCCAAGTAAGTGGACCGGCTAAGATAAAATGCATTAACGCTGTGATTGACTGGCTTCCCATCCAGGATTTATTCTCGCCTCACGTCCAGTGTTCCAGGGAGGGGCTCTGGATCCACCATGACCCTGACCAGAATAGAGCAGTCAATGAAAGTGAGTGCAAAACAAATGTTACTAGTCTCTCCAGGGATCCTTTTAAAAAAAATGCAGTGTTTTTCCGCTCTTTACCCCAAACCTCTGATGTAGGCTGATGGATCCAATCCAGCACAGTAAGACAGCTGGAAGAAGATCCAAAAGTCTTTGGCTTACTGTATTTCCCTGTTTAAGCTGCTGTCTGAACATCACATGTTTCAGTGAAGAGTCAGCTCTGTTCTTGTTGAACGTGAAGGACGTGGCCTCAGACGTACTGTGTATCAAAAGGTAACAGTGTGTTGCCAAGCCTTAAAGCATGTGAAGTTCAGGAACTTTCTGCACAGCTGCCATTTCCAGATGTGGGTCTTGCCTGGTTTATGACAGTAAGCGGCTGTATTCAGACAGCGCTGAGGATTTCTTTACCCCGTCCCAAATTCTAGCAGCATAGTGGAACCTGTGCAGGTATAAACAAGCCACATACATTAACATACATAAAATTCACTACATCAGAAGTCGTTAAACCACCAATAAAGATTATGATAATGACATTAAGGCGACAATTATTTGTAAAAACGAACTAAATTACATATTATTTAGACAAAGTTTTACAGTATATACAGGAATTTCTAAAATGGCAAAAGCATTAACATCATCTCAGGTAGAATTAAAACATAAATAACGAAAGGACAGTTGCTGGGTGTAGCCTCTTGGACCCTGATGTACACTACCAGTCAAAAGTTTGGAAACACCTTCTAATTCAATGTTCTTTTCTTTATTTTTATTACTTAAAAGGCACTTCATGTCTTAAAGTAATGATGGACTGTTGTTTCTCTTTACTTAGTC
>JAQQZR010000033.1:4565784-4576914 GCA_030068235.1 Notoglanidium macrostoma
AGAGAGGGGGGGAGACAGAGAGAGGGGGGGAGACAGAGAGAGGGGGGGAGACAGAGAGAGGGGGGGAGACAGAGTGCTGCTTGATTAAACTTTGAACCATGGCAGAAGAATAGCCGTGCTCATTTGAATGTTCTCGATGCTGCACTGCCACGTGACGTCCCATAAACTTCCTGGCACAGGAAGGCGGTCAGTCTGTGACTCTCCATGCTCACAAAAAGCCTAGATGATTCAACATGATTCACGTCTCTTCACTGGAAGCCAGAAACTGGAATCGTGTCATTGTATTCATGACGTTTTTAAATCAAAGGTCTGGTCATTCCATTAACACACATTATTTGAAAACGCATACGTTGTTCTCCATTTTGGCCTCTCATCTACACTGCAACAGCGTTTACAACTACTAAAGCCACCTTTTAGAACATGCTCCGATGTGTAAAACTTCACCGAGTAGTAGCAGGAGTGCAGTATTTTAATGAATGGGTCTTAAGCTCCTAAAACCTCTGCGTCTCATCACTTCCTCTCCGCTGCCCCCGAGTGAACTGCTCAAGCAGAGGGAAATGGTTACACGGTGGAAACCACAAAGCCCGAAGGTAAGTGTACGCTAGGGCACTTCCATGGCTTCAGACTCTTCAGGGACGGCGAAAAAAAAAAGAAAAAAAAAAATCTACCATTTAAACAGCATTTTGTCGAGAAAGGTTGCGCTACTGCTTAACACTTACAGCTGTAATTTGGAGGACGGAAAAAATGAGAAGGGTGTGGTTCAGCAGGGGATGACTAACGTGCCTTTTCAAGACGGGCTTTACGCTTTCACCTCAGGGACAAAATAAACCTTAGAAATGACACGGTTCTGAACAAGTATGACCACGAGGTTGCTGACGCCTTTCTGTACGTTAAACATGTTGAACCAAGAACGCTTCTTGTGAACATGCTGATCTAGATGAGGACAGCGTTTCGCCCCGCAGCCCTGTGCTTCCACGCTTCACCTCCTGTTCAGTGCACGAGATCATGGAGGGACTGAGAGAGTGGCTTACCGTTTTTCTCGTCTCCCACGGCTACCTCGGCTAAGTAGCGGTAGTAATCGCCTTTCATTTTCAGGTAGAAGACTCTACTTTCGGCTGGGGTTGCCTTCGGGATCAGGTATTTGTCCAGAAGAACCTGAGAACATGAGCGAGACAGAGAGGGAGGAGGGAGTGAACAAGACGACATGTCCAAAAACACATGTTGCATCAGTGTGTAAGCAAGAAACGGACACCATGTCTCAGAAACGGGTGATATGGGGAAAAAAAAAACATCATGATTTGTTTAAAAGCTGAAAAACAAGCTACAATGACATCACATTTTTCTTGTGATGTCATCTTTTAAAGACTACTTTGCAAGTAATTGAGCAGAGCAAACGAAATTTCCCCGTTAATGAACACAAAGCTCTACAAACACGAATAACAAAGATAACGCAGGCCAACATATTTGTCAAATGAATAGCATTTAAAAACAAAATGTGAGCAATTATTTATAAAAACTAAACGAATCCTGCCTTTTACAAATGTTAATAAGAAGTACGTCTTTAGAGTTTAAATACGCAATAAATGAAAAGGTGAGTATTTAAATATATTTGCATTATCCGAGTTGGTTTTACATTTAATATTTAAAATTTTTATTTAAATAAGTGATTTGTGGGGGTTTTTTTTGACTAATGATATAGAGTAATGGAAATATGAATATCAAAAAGACTTCCAAATATCGAGGGGAATGTATCCGCTTACATGAAGTGGTTATTATTCGCTTGTTTGTTTGTCCTCGCTTTTGTCATGTATGCGATTCGACATTGTACACACATCTAACCTGCACGATGGTGTAGCTCGCCACAAATACTTTTTTTTTTTTTTTTATAACAAGCGCAACCTTTTCTGATTTCCAAACCAACATCAGGGTAAAACAAATACCCAAGCAGTGATTTCTGTGCTCTGGTGACTCCCGAGCACATCCCTATAACGTATACTGAATCCCTGCGGCGCGAACACGCATCTCACAGAAATAACTAAAACAAACTCGGACCTTTGTATACTAGGCCCTGTTCACACCTGGCATTAACATGCGTCCTGGGTGACGGGATCACAAAAGGACAAGTGTGAACGGAGTCAAAGGTGTCTCGATGACGTATTGTGGTCTCAGATTTGGAACGAAGCACCAGCTAATCGACTGCCTGTCCTGTCCAATCTTAATAAATAATAAAGACGATGCCGTAACAGCAAAGACGAAAACGGTCGAGCTTCATTTGTCTCCTCAGCTCTTAAACACACGCACGTCTTATTAGCAGACCGCACGATTAAAATGTTTCACACAGTCCGTACAGGTAGACAGGTCGATGGGGCTTTTTTGTCTGAAAATGAATGCAGCAGAAGGCTGACGTAACGGATGTGCGTCACAGCCTTTCTCCAGGTGAGACGGTGTATGAAATCCGATCACAAGTGGCCAATGAAGACGCATTCGTAACGGCAGGCGTGAACGGCTGTGCTAAAATTTGAAGTCGTTCTCAGTACGTCCGTTAAAAAGGATGTGCTTTTAGCCGAAGAGCCTGCATACTTGGCTAATGAACAAATCTGTGGTGATCACATGACAAAGAAAGATTGACCGTTTCACCCTTCACACACACACACACGAGCATGTGCAAGAGTGACTCAGCTTAATTCCACCACCAAACTGTACCACATCCAGGTCACTCCCATAATACAGCTGGGACAATATGAGCATGTGAATTACTGGATTACTGGGGACTTGCTATTGAGTAGGCAAGCCTTCAATTGTGTTTACTGGAAGTCTGAAAACAGTGTCTTTCCAGCTGAGAAACGTGTGTGCGCGCGTGCAAGTGTCTGTTCTCATACTATACTAATCTTCACTTATATACAGTAAGGTTAAATACAGTGTGCAGCCATACAGCCTATGTCCCTAGTTTATCAGAGAAGTCGCGTTCGTCTTCACAAGTGTCACTACAGCGATTAACAAAAGGTTACGTTCCTAGCATGAAGAAATATACACTATTATACATCAAATATACACTATTATACATCAAATACACACTATTTTTTTTTTTCCGGATGTGCGCCAACCAACAGTGCGCTTTGTTTTAGGGCTACCTAGCTGCATTTCCAATCCTTCTGACCGAGCCATTCTGTTTTGGTGAGCCGGCCCCGCTTTTCTTCTTTTGGCTCACAAGACTGAGCCACGTGAAGGTCGCTCAGACAGTCGAAGCAAAGTGAAAGTGATCGTCACAGTCAGCAAATGGTCACACAGTCAGTCTGGCTTTTCCACTGGGGGAATTTTGTCTTTTTCGATTAAGCTGAAAAAGCATAGGTTGTGTCACCCGAGCAAGAAGTCAAAAATCGTAAACGCTCTAGCGGGACAGGTCCAGCGTCCTGCACATAATTATGTACACTCAGAGAAGGGGAGATGTCGAGGATGATTTACAGTGAAATGAAACTTAAATTCGTACGACAAGTACAGACCGAGTATGGCCTCGAAATAGAACAAATCATGATGAAAGGCTCGACAATCATTTCCATTAAAAAGAATGTATTTTGAACTTGAAATAAATACAGAACTTTTGACAAATAAATAAATAAGGCTCTATTTGTTGCCTATGTGCTGAGGACTGATACATTCGGCCAACGTTCCCTACAGCAGCACTCGGCGCCCAGCACGTCTCCATCAAGCCACTCAGTTGAGGCATGTAGAGAGTAGTAATAATAAAGTGTGATAATGTGACGTGATAATCTGGGGTCCCCGAGAACTGCTTTTCAGAAACAAAGCATTTAACCCACTGTAATGGAGTACTTTGCCCTATAACTAACAATCACGTCCAAATCATGACGACTTTTCACACTTGAGTGTGACGCTCGGTCGTGCCAATGCTCTCGCGTGAGCTTTAACCTCCCAGAAGTCATAAGCCAGCATGCGCGTTCACGCTGCTGAAACTCCAGTAGCTTATTACAGCCTAACCAGGCTCTTAAAAATTACACTACTGGCCAAATGGTGATTTTCTAATATGTGCTTTTTTCTGGGTCAGTGTTACTGGATTCTTCCGTTTTGCTACGTTAAAAATTAGAGCACAGACGTAAATATAATTCCAATGCAGAGAACGCCGAATGAGTTGTGTCGTATCAACCAGTCTCGTTAGGCTGGCAAGTGCCCCGTCGCATTGCTCACGCGATGATCAACTATAATACTTCTCACAAAGCTGGCGAGGTCACGCATGCTTTCAGTTTCAGCGTTTTGCATATTACGAATGAGCTGTTTAGATGCGGCCTAAACTGGCCTGTCCGTAGGCAATGCTCATGTGTATACACGTTATCTGTACGTGTGCCAAGATTCTGCATATACAGTGTCAACGTTACTATAACAACGAGTCCAGGGTGCGAGTCCAGACAGTGTGTTCAGCTTTTAATCGTGCTGCTTGAGCTTATTATATTCATCAAAGCAAAACCTCATCCGAGTGTTATAACTGACACGGAGAAGCGGAAGAATTAGTGACCACAATGAGGATGGTGTGGTTGGTGAAAAGATCATCAAATGCACAGAATATGCATATTCATCGGGAAACTGCCTTTACAACGTTTATATGCCGCTGTCTGGGAAAGAACGGCACGGGAAACCTCACCGAGGTCGATTCACATCCCGCGTCTGCCTCAGAACGTCAGCGTGACGCCACTGTGTCCAGCAGCCAACATCACAATTATTTTCAATAAATTAAAATCTGTAAGGTGTTTTCTCTTACACAACAGCACATCACGACTCAAACACGCGTGCAGAAAGCACACACTGACCTCAATAATGAAACCAGACTCCAACCTTTAAGCTCAGGACCAGGACCTTAACGGCAGGTCGCAGTGTCTACCATGTAAATACGTGCTTGATGTGTCTTTCTTTGCCCTGCCTTTTAATTCGAAGTGTTCTCGGGAGGAGTGCTCTCACCTGTGACACCTTTCCCCCACTGAGGTCACTTGTGTCTGGGACAAATGTGATCGAGGCTAATCTGATCTCATATTTCTGTGCTCATGAGAGTAATGTCTTATGAAGATCATCACCCTCCATACCTTGCAATGAGTCAACACTGCCACCTGGCCATTCTTATTTACAGTCATTCAGTTTTTCTGGACCAAATTAAACCATATCATGCATGTAATTATAGACAGCCATGTTATATGGAAAGAATAAAACGCAACGGGGAATGCCGTTACAGGAAAATGGTCACATCCCAAAGTGCTTTATTCCTCTTATACCACAGCCTTTTTATTTTATTAATTAAAGAACCACACATTGCAGTTCTTATCCATGTATAGTTACATTTATCAATGTGGAAGGTCAGTGAAAAGTTAGTTCCTGTTATCACTTACGTTACAGAAGCAACAAGCGTTCTTGTCCCATTAACATAAGAAACTGGTAGGAGGTAACTCGGAAGTCAGAGCTGCTTTTATAGGAAATGAATCGCACTGTTTTATGCAAAATCATCATATCAAAATATGACATTCCAAACAAAGATTGAATATCTGTAAAAAAAAAAAAAAAAAAAAAAAACTGCAGATTTTGAAACTAAAAGGAAATTATCTCTGAGGTCTTGAGCTGCTGAAACAAGAAACTGTCACCCTTACCAGCACGTCGTTGCAGATCTCCTTCAGCTCCTTCTCGATCTTCTCACGGTACTCCTTGGCCATCTGCTGCTTCTTCTCGCTGCCTTCGGTCTTTTGCTCAATGCTGGAGATGACCCTCCAAGAGGAGCGGCGTGCGCCCACTACGTTCTTGTAGGCCACCGAGAGCAGGTTGCGCTCCTCGTTTGAAAGCTCAGCGCCGCCCTCCGTCACCGCCTTCATGGCACTGGCCATGTCATCATAACGCTCTGCCTGCTCGGCAAGCTTGGCCTTCTGCACTAGCTCACTTGTGTCCATGGCTGCTCAGAGCTAGAAGGAAATATATGCCAGATTATTTCACTAAGCTTTTGGATTTATTCATCTGTAAGAACCTCATCTTAGAGGTTAAAGTAAGTTATAAGACTATTTACAAAACTTTATGATGCACAAGTCAAAATATAGTTTCCACATCGGCTGTAAATGTAACCATGTCTATCTATGTGGATGTAATGAATCTGACAGGGTGTGTAATCTGATATACAAAGTCAAGCAATATTTAAAAATAATAATAAAAAAAAAATATGCGACACATTCCAATGGTCATTTTACACCATTATAGGTGAGGTAAGGTGATTATACATATATACGGCCAACACATGCAAAATGTGCAGCACATGAACTGATCGATTACATATATGCATATTATTATACACAGCTGAATAGGGCTGTGAATATCATATTGTCCATATATCATTAGTAATATTTCTACCCCGCAATATATCAAATGTAGTTGATGACGTGTTTCCATACACATCACTACTTGGTCATCTCACCAACGCGCAAGTAGAACTAGAACGAGCACGGTGGCAAGCAGCGATCCAACGCTAGACGAGGAAGAAGAATTAGTCCCCAAAAAAGGAGTCAGGAGTAGGTTTTACTTTTTTGGATCAACGTTTGTGTTCGCACAGCTCTCGACGGAATGCTGATGCGACTCGTGAGGAAAACATACAGTCTTCATATTTCATTCATACTGTTACAGCAAAAAATACCATGAAATATCGTGATATGTTTTTAAGCCTATACCGCCCATCCCTAGTGCTGAATTATACAAATCAAACTAGCATCAGGGCAGCGAGGCTTTTACGACACAGCCTAGTCCAATCACATGTAGATCCAGCTCATCGCTTCCCATGAGATATTCTTTCAAAACACCTGATTGCATCAGAAAGGCTATGAAGTCATCTGTAAGCCAAAACATTCAGAAAGGTGCCTGTTGAACACGCGTTGCATTATTATGGCTCTGAAGTCCTTCTTTAGTGCACATTTTCCCCATTTCCTCTTGCTCCTAGGCATGCACCGGGCATTATCCGATATCCTCCGATATTCGACACACAATGTTGACCGACTAGGACGTTGGAAAAAGTATTGCCTCAGCGAATGGATTAATTTAGGCTGTATCCCAAATGGTTGAGAATTCCCTACACAAGTGTCCTATATAGGGACTGAAATAATGACTCCTGCGACCCACGTAGTGCGTAGAGTATGTCCAATAAAAAGCTATTTGTGAGCCACTGATTTGCAATACCCAGAGGCGATAAGGTTAGACCCTTAAACCGGGCTCGTTTGTTAGATCAACTTCTGTAACATTACTCAAGGATTCTTAAATTTTGTACAGAAAAACACGGCATTTTAGGGACACGTGTCAATGCGGTGAAAGAAAAAGCATCATTATTGTAATGATACCTTGTCATATTCTCCTATCACAGTGTGTAATTATAGGTCGTTGTAAAAACAATACTCCAAGTATTTTATCTACTTTATTACTACCAGGAAATGCATCCAGCATAAATCCAGGGCTCATATTCTGTCAGGTTTATCTTGTGTTCAGAAAATGCCTCCAGAATTAAAATACACGAAGAAGCAGTCATTTTCAGGGGGGGAGCGTGCACGAGTGCGCATGCGCGGAACGTCATTTACGTCAACGCACAATGTATCCGCACGCCGGACTCATTTATTTATTAGGTTACATTTTTGCTCGTCTTCCAGGCCTATCGAATAAGAAGTGGCACACAATGTGCCATTTCCTTGCACTCGTCCTCTCATTTTATAACACAAGAACACATTTAAGACAAGTTAGCTAGTCACATATAACTACCGTTCTGAGTAATTCCAAATTAACCCACATGTTTCAGTGAATAAAGCAAACAATAATAATAATAATAATAATAATAATAACGGACAAATGCAACATTTCAGGAGGAAAATCTCATCCACAGGGAACTTACACCGAAGTAGCAGTAACATACGAGGAACAATGCGGATGTGCCTTTATTCCCCACCACACCCAGTTCTTCACTCAGCTACTCACTGGCCCACTAGTTTTAAACATCTACACCATTCACGGATACAGAAACCCAATTTTTTTTTTTTAATTAGTCAATTTTATAGTCGCGAAGCTGACTTCAGAGTGAACCTGCATGATAACTAGCTTAGCTTAGAGATAAACAAGCACAGCATTACAGCCTCCTCGGTGAAAAGCGCTTATCCTGCTTAGCCTAACGTCACCGCTTTCACACCAACTAACCCATATTATACAGATCTCACGTTATACAACACGTTTTCATCGACTGTATTCGCGTTCATAAGCGCATATAAAATGACTCCAGGGCTCCTGGATAAAACGCGAGCTGGCTTGAGCTTTAAAAAGAATAACGGATGCTTTTCGATTATCATTTTTAAATCCGCTCGATTATTTCGCAGCGCGCGCTCACGGCAGCAAGTTTGACATGTCTGCTCCTGCCCATTTTCAGGCTCAATCTGGACCATCTCCTTTATATCAGAGCCGTACTTTCTCTCTTTCATTCTTTTTTTTGCCTAACTACTTACTTGCCTGATTTGGCCAATCGTTTCGTAGCGATAAGCCGGAATTGAATAGCCATTGCTAAAACACAACCAATTCGCTTTATCTGTATCTTGCTGCAAGTGAGCTCGCTACCACACTCAATGGGCTCTCGGTTCAGATTTCCAGCCATCTCACTGACGGATTCAATATTTGTATGTTATTTTTTAATGCAGCAAATCGCAATTTACATGTGTAGCTGATGAAACACACGCCGTTCGTGAGTCATTTTCAGAAGCTTAGCATCATCGCAAGCAAGTTAACCCAGTCTGAAGGCTGTAACTAGCTAGCGACTGCCTTACGAGCTGTTGTAGCTAATTTATGTCACATAATGGAACAGGGACGATTCGTGATCCTTGTGCTATGAACGTAACACTAAGGCAGTAGAAAAGGAGGAAATCAAGCTGCACAGATAATAAAAATGTCTTACCTGGATGAGAGTGATGGATGAGGATGCTGTTGTTAAGCGAAAGCTGGCTAACTGCTGCGCACAGCTGATTCTCGTGGGGGTCAGTGGCGCTCGGCACGGGGTTTCCCTCCAATCACAGACCGGCCCCAGGGGCTGAGCGAGAGCCGGGCGCCATTACGTCAGCGGTAACCAAGGCAACGACTGATCTAGCAGCCTGTGTTTCAACAAGCAGCCCAACCGCACTAGTATGTACCGTAGCTACTTTATGGGTAACAGATTAAACGGAATGAAATGAGTGGTGAATATCACAGACAAGTCAAGTACATGATACAACTAAGCAATTTACGTCCCACCATGCTTTATCCCTGCAGAAAAATCCAGCTTAGTCTGACCAGTCAGTTACCAGCTGCCAAAACACCTAGGCTGACTAGATTAACCTAGTAGACCATCTCCAGCACCTGCTAAATTCTTTTCCATCTTTCTTATTACTTGACTAGATTGATCAATACTTGTCTGAGATTTCTTAATTGCCTTATTTTTCTGAAAAATAACTATGATTTAGATCAGTTAGTAGCAGTAACAGTAACTGCTTCTGTACTACAAGCACTTAAAACCGCGCAAAGATGGTCTTCCAGTTTGACCAGCTAAACCTGAGTTCTGGCATCTGGTAACTGGTCAGACTAAACTGAATTTTTCAGCCGGGATGGCATATAAACCATGAGCAGCTGACCTCATACCAAGATGGCACTAGGAGATGTGAATAATATTGAAACAGGTTCAGTATTGGGGCACAAATAATGCTCCAGTCCTGATAACTGTTCAACTAGCTGCACTTCAGTCAGAACAGTAGCTAAAACAACATCTGCACTTAGAGCTGTAAATAGGTTTGGGGTCAAAGGTACGCATTCAGCGACTGTGATGTGATATGTGAGTAAAAACAGAAGAGGAACCATTCTTCAGGTGACTGAAAATGTCATTGCATGATGTGGTTATACAGTGCGCAGGAACAGTCTGTCTACAGTTACAGAGAGAACAGGGTGTAGATTGTGGAGAGGACTGAGGGGAGGTCTGATTAACGCGCTGACACCCCAAAAAAAATGTAAATAAGAACGTCTAAAAGGGGCTAGCAAATTTATTTTTTGTTTTGCTTTAGATTTTTTTTTGGTCCACACCTTCAGCGAGTGACAAAAACAACTCTGATATTGCCCTGTCCCTGGAACTGTAGTAGAGGGATGAACACCATTGTTTCTCTCAATTCTCTCAATTGATGTTTGATTATGGTGGAGGAGACTGCTATCTAACATGTCGGTCCAAAATTTCCCATAGTTGTTCAATTTGGTTAAGATATGGTGACTGTGAAGGCCATGGCATATGATCTACATCATTTTCATACAAACCATTCAACCCATCAAACCATTCAGTGACCCTCATGCTCTATGGATGAGGAGACCACTCCCATCAACATGACAATGCAAGTAGGGGCCTTGAGGCCTTGCAGCACCCCAACTTTCATGAATCCTTTAATAGCACCATTACTCATTAGAGGACACATGATAGTGATGAATAATATTATGAACCATTTTGGAATTACAAGAGCTTTTCCATAAATCAGGATGGCAGTAGGGGTTAAAAACTGGACTGACAGGTTGCAAAGAGGATGAATGGCAACCTTAGATGAGGAACTTTGCAAGAAATGTAGGCTATGTGTTAGTCACACTCACAGATTAGTTAATGCTTAACTTTTTTCATTCATACAGTAGGCCTTTAATCACTCTGGTTTAAAAATCACAGTGAATGAATTTACTGACAATAAGAACTAGGACTGGAACAACATTAATGGCTTTTCAGTGCATCACAGTATCATCTTACTTCTTCGCATTTGCAAAGATGAGCTCACCAAATCAATGCAGAAATAGTTTTCTCTGATATTCAACTTGTTTGTTCTTAAGTGAGAAGATTACCTGGTCATAATGGGATGTGCCAGACCTGGAAATAATTAAATAAAAATACATAAATATAATGGTGGTGCGGTGGTTAGCGCTGTCGCCTCACAGCAAGAAGGTCCTGGGTTCCATCCCCGGGTGACCCAGGGTGCCTTTCTGTGTGGAGTTTGCATGTTCTCCCCGTGCGTGCGTGCGTGGGTTTCCTCTGGGTGCTCCGGTTTCCTCCCACAGTCCAAAGACATGCAGATTAGGTCAACTGGC
>JAQQZR010000033.1:4594518-4634858 GCA_030068235.1 Notoglanidium macrostoma
TTAATTACAACATGAATATTAAAAACCGTTGCATCAAATGTTTTTGGAGTGGTCAACAAAATTGGTACACGGAAAAGAAATGTTATTGGCAATTACATCACCCTGCATTTCAATATGATTTTAACACAATCTATTTAACATTGTGTCCTGACTCAGAAATTATATGAAATACTTCTTGGGGCCACAGCACAAAACAAGAGGTATATTGTGCAGAGCAGATTTTAAACAAGTTGTAAACATGAAGCAATATCCTTTGGAAATTTACATGGCCTGTTTTTTTCCACTTTTCCTTGTTGTCAAACAACATAATATCAGCTTAACCAAATTGAAGAATAAATTATATTCAATTTGGACTTAGTTGTATAAAATCGAATTGGAAAATAAATCAATGCCATATTTTTGAAATATTAGGTACTGATTGCTTATGATTCTGCTTAGGTATAGCTATATTTGGCAACTTCTGCTCCAGAGGTCTATAGTTCAATTTACTCTTGGCCCCAGAGGGCTCGTCTGACAAATATCTCTTTGGCTGATAACGTGTTACAGCCCTTAAGAAGGGGAAATCGATGAGTCAGTATTAGACAGAATTGGAAAGCAGGACAGTCAGTATGACAAGGTTTGTGAATGAGTGACAGTGTCCCAGCCAAAGCCTCTAACAAACCTTTTGATTAAAATATCTTTCCATATATCCAGGAAATGGAGACATTTTATTTTGTCCTGGCCTGCATTGTAGATCAGCTGAGAATCAAGAGTATGTATATTACAGTCCATCAGCTGTGATTCAGTGCCTCTCAAGTTTGCTGTTGGCTGTAATCATAAACAAAGTCATAATCTTTGGGTTCTTTGGGTATAGGGGGCGGAACATCAGGAATCTGGACATTCTCAAGGTCTAAGAGGCGGAGCTTTATCTCCATGGTAACCAGTGTGTCCATATCTGACTTGGTGAGTTCGCTTGTCATCTCTTTTCCCAATAGAGCATTCAGGCCATCTGTCCAGATGCAGTACTGATAAGCAATGAACGGAATGTCAAAGATGAGATATAACAAGCCATATTTGAAAATTAACATGCAATATTTCAAGAAACAGTGGACTACATTTTACATCAAGTTGTTCAAAGTTTTAAACATTAGGTATTCCTTAATTACAGTGCAACTAACTAGTACGTACACTATAAGGCCAGAAGTTTGTGGACACCTCATCTTAACACCAGTAGGTGTTTTTGGAAATCCCAATCCAGATTTTGTACCCTCCTTTGCCGCTATAATAACCTCAAAACCACAAAAGGTTTCCACCAGATTTTGGAGCGTGGCTGTGGGGATTTGTGCATATTCAGCCACAAGAGCATTAGTGAAGTCAGGTACTGATGTCAGCCCAAGAGCACTGGGGTGCAGTCAGCAATCCAGTCCATCCCAAAGATGTTCAATAGGGTTGAGGTCAGGGCTCTGTTCAGGCCACTCAAGGTTTCCATACCTCACTTTGTGCCCAGGGGCATGCTGGAACATGTTTGACCCTCGTAGTTCCATTGAAGGGAAATTGTAATGCCAAGGCATGTAAAGACATCCTATACAATTATGAACTTTGTGGCAACAGTTTGGGGAAGGAATATATATGAATATGATGGTCAGGTGTCCACCACCTTTTTGGCCATATAGTGTAATTACAATAGTGGGAATTGTAAACCTGGACCACCCCTGTGATTTTAAGAGGCTAATCAAGATGAAATTCAAAATCTATACAAAATAAACTAAATGTTGGTACCTCATACTTGTCTGGAGCAATGAAGTTCAAATATTCTTCAGATTCATACAAAATGGAGAAAGCAAGCTCAGGCACCTCCTACAGAGCAGAAGAGCAATAATAAATTCACATTAGACCTCTGTGTCTCACTTCTAATCTTACCCTGCTGTGCCTATTAGCACTTTTTCTGTAGGTACAACGTCATGCCAGATGGCAGCCCTGTCACTATTGCATTTGTCCTCTGAAGCCACTTCTTGGGACAGCAAATTAACTTCACAGAGTATCTTAAGGTAAGTGGCAAAGTTTTAGGGTTTTTCTGATATATTTTAGGGTTTTTCTGAATTAGAAGAAAGACTGAATGAAGGGTACCGTAACAAATTTACAGGGTTCTGTAACAAATTTCAAATCAGCTTCAGCTTCTTCCTACTCTGTGTGCAATTCACCAACTAGGCCAGAGTCCTACTTGTGCCCCCAAAATGACCAGCACAAGGCCTTGGATCCCACTGCTACCTTTGCTAGTTCTCGGAACACCCTGGCAGCTTTCTTTCTGAAACAGATGGTTGGTGATTTGATGATTTTGCACTTTCCTGAGTCTTGTCCTTTGAACTGAATTGCCAGCTGAGGTCAGTGATCCAGCAGTCCCTTTTATTCCATTAAGTGTAATTTATTCTTTAAGTCGTGTTCAACTTTTTGGCCGGACTGTGCATCGTATGATTCCTAGAATTTTGATGTTTTTTCCTGGACTAATTAACATCAGGAAGTACCTATCAACCCTAAGGATGTATGAGGCAGCCGTCACAGCGCACTGCAGAACAACGGATGGCATCACTATAGAGTCTGGCAGACTCATTACTGTCTTTTTAAAGGAAACAAATCACCTCAGAAGCTCATTGTGGGATCCACACTTGTGCTGGAATCCCTTAAAGACCATCCTTATGCACCTCTGTGTGAAGCTGACTCGAAGATGGCGTTTTTAGAATATGCCTTATTGATAGTAATCACTTCAGCTAAGAGAGCTAGGGAGCGTACACTGGTGATAAGTCTGTCTTGGTGGCCAGATGACTCTGTGGAGGAATCTGTGATTTTTGCCGAACTGAATCAGTCTATTGACCTTGCAGCTTTGGATGAAGGTGAGCTTGTAGAGAGTCCCTTGCTGTGCCTGGTGCATGACCCATGGTGTTATTTGAACCGGACAGAAGCCATTCATTTGTCAGACACACAAAAAGTAAGACACAGGGAGGCTCTCTATTCCAGGCACTGGGTGGTGGCTGTCACCACCTGGCCAACTCCGATATGAAATGCCACTCTATGAACTGTTCCTCAAGGAACTTATCTGAAGGGGCACCACTCCTTGAAGTGGCCATTCACTTTCTCCAGATTGTAACACCACCCTGTGCTTACTCATCTCTGCACACCTTTCAGGACAGTCCTCCTGACATTGGACCTCATTTATCCCTTAGCAAAGTTGTTTGGAAATGTTTTTGTAGGCCAAGCTGCACAAAAAATTCCTGTCAGAGTTACAAAGGTTTATATAATGCTGATTTTCTTCTTATTCACATGAGTATGTTGGTAAATGGTAATAATTTCTGCGCCACAATCATGGCACAGCTGATTTGCATTTAGTGATGCCCTCAAAACTCAATAAAAAGCATGCAATATACACAGGCATATACATATACGTACATATACATATACATATACATATACATATACACAGTGTTATGGAAATCTTCAAGTATGTTACATTTTTCCAGTATCATTCCCCCTTTACTTGTGGCATCATTAATTAAAAGCATCTTCTTAACTGTATCTGCTTTTTGTTGTGAAAAGTTACCTTATTCTGCTTTAGCGCTCCTTTCTCCTTCACATGAGGACAATCTTTCCCAGTTATCACTGTCTTGATATCTGCAACTGTTACTGAAGACGGTCATGAGGAGCAAGATGCTGTTAGCAGAAACTCAGGAAAAAAGGTACTAAACTAAGGGTACTGTCCTTGTTTTCGTATGGTACCCTTAAGAGTATACCTTTTGTACATTTAGGACATATCCTTAACTAGAAAGGTGAATGTACAGTACTTTTAAAGCCTTTATTCTGAAAGTTAATTACAGTCTGATTATGTATTTTTATGCATATACACATTTCCAGGTAAAGGACAGATATCAAATGTATGAAAGAAAAGGCTTTCTTCTAAAGATTGCACAGTCTATGTTTGCTTTCTTTGGCTGCAGTAAAGCGTCTCACATTGCAGTGAATTTACATCACAAATTTAAAGAAGAATACAAGAATACGCAAATAGTGCACCAAGAGCCTTACATTTCTCTTGTAGAGATTCATGGGGGATTTGTCCCTGTGACAAATCCTCTACATCCCCATAATGTAGTAATTTGTGATTTGGAGACAGTCGACAATACAAAAATTTATCTGAAATAGATATAAACAAAGAGAACACAGTAATCTAAGTGTAGTATATTGTACTTTAGCCACATCAAAGCCATGTGTCTTTGGTACTATGGCAAATTTTGGACACCCTTTCTTATCAGGAAGTGAGGAACTGTGCTGGAGTTTGTTTGATGGTAAAAGTGGCTCACCTTGTCTGCGGCGAGCGCTGATCTTTCTGAAGCAGGCGCCCTCACACAGACGGTTCAGCCTTTGCTGCTTGATCAGCTCAGCTATCTCTGGCTGGAGCCTCTCACGCAGCTCCCTAAGACGTAGTCATAAACACTTGTGTTGCTACAGATATGTGGTTCATAGCATAAGCATGCAAAACATTTGGGACGCTTCATGTTTTGTTGCAACCCATTTTTTGTTGTCAGTTGACTGCCATGTGTAATGTGTACTTAAGGTTCCCTTTAAGGTGTTCGGGTGTTCGATGTGAACATTACCTGAAGCACTTGTCCTGAATCTGTATGATTTTATGCACTGTGCCGCAACCACATGATTGGCTGATTGGATAATTGCATGAATGTGCAGGTCTACATGTGTTCCTGATAAAGTGGATGGTGAATGTATACTGATACATAAACAATAAGCATGCCATCAGTAAAATCTGTCTCGCTACACAAAATGCACTACTTGGGCCAGACAGGTAAGTATGGGGATAGTAACAACATGGAATACTGCAAATATAAGCCTATGCATCCTTCTCAGTTTGTTCATATCTCTGCATGCTCATAGTCAGTATTGTGATCATCAGATTTAGCTTTCATTTTAATTCAGTCTCAAGAAAAGAACAAGGTTCCTTCATTTTTTCCTACATGTTGATACAGCATTTAGAGAAGTTGTTATATAAAAGGAAGCACACTGACATCTAATGTCATTAATTTGAACTTTGCCATGCAAGGCCTTTTGAACAGATGAGGAGGTGCTTACTGCATTGTGCGTGATTTTAATTCATCCTGGTTCATTATTTCCAACCTTCAGTATAAGGGAATGACAGGGACAGCTTTAAATTTTACTGTCATAGTCAGGAGAAGCTCATGTATCTCCAGTATCTCCATCTACAAAAGTAAACAATAAACACATTTCAGTCAAACACATACTTTTATATATATTAATATGTAATGCACTTGAATGCACTGACACGTACTTTGCATTCTTTTCTTATAATTAATATCTAGAACTTCCCACTTTCAATCCAAGTGGGATCATGTAAAAGCAGGAAACATCCTAAAGATTAGTCCAAAACATGTTTAAATTAGCATTCAGAATCAGGTTCTAAACAGGGGGGCTAAGGTGTCAGGGGAAATTGGGACTGAAATGCCCTTGTCAAGTGAACATCACCAGTCTCAAGCAGACATTTTTGTCATCATCATTATCCTCATCCATGAGCATCAAACTAAGAAGCAGTTGTATAGTATATACCATTCATGACATGATGTCACAGTTTTTGTTATACTATCTTATCCTTTTATTATAAAGTCATATAATGTAGTACTAGCATGATTGTTTAGGAAAACTGCAAGAACATATTTTAAAGTGAATTTGTCAAAATGATCAATCTTAATGTCAGGTTTCTTAATCATCACACTTTCATCTTCATCTTCACCACCATAATCAACATGCAAATCTTCAATATAAAATATAAAAACAAAGAATGTGTATATATATATAATATAATAATTTTTTATTTTTGTGTGTGTGTGTGTGTGTGTGTGTGTGTGTGTGTGTGTGTAAAAATACTGTATATATGTACATATACACTGTATTATACTGTAATGATGGTTTTTGGTCTGTAACAGATTTTCTGTCACAGTTTCAGCAAAATTTGCAGTGAAATCACACATTGTCAATATTCCCCAGTGTGTTTTAAGAGACTGTTTTCTTCCAAAGGTGGGATGAGAAGTGTTGCATTCAATAAATCAGTCCTTAGTGACCCATGAGGAGGATCCTGTTGGAATTCTCCCAGCAATGTATCACATCAAGTTTTTTGCTTTCACACGTCTTAGAGGTGTGTGGTAGATAAGTTATGTCTAACTAGATAGATCAAACTTACTGAAATCAAATCTTATATGCTGCCTAAAACATACTTTCAGCCTAATATATGAATCATTTTACTCTCAACTTAAAATCTTATATGAGTATACATAAAAGAACGTGACTGAGTAAACCAAAGACAATTATAAGTATATTTTACAGACAGTTTAAAAAAATGTAAAAGTTCAAGTGAAATAATCTTTTGTGCTCATAGCTTTATCCTAATATGCTTAGCTATACTTCTGTTTACAACCAAGCTAATTCAAATGCAGCCTGAAATTTTACTGATTGTCATAATTTTGAAATTACAAGTGGCAGTTTAAGTATGATGAATAGCGAGTCATGAAGGGTTTATTTTAGCAATAGAATCAAATACAATTCTGTCTTTGTCAATGTTCTGTAGTATGAGTGCCAGTCTGATCATGATGCCTAAACAAATGAGAGTCATATTAAAACAAATGAAGCAAGAAAAGTAGGCAATCCATAAATATTATATTTTATCAATAGAGGATGCTTGTACACATGAGCTTTTTTTTTCCAGAACAATGGAGAAATGGAACATCCTAAATATCCTAAGAGACATCCTAAATTTCCTAAGTTTAAAACTGACTTTTAATATTAAGAGTCAAATGTCTCATGAAGACACGTTTGTTATAAATGATAGATGGAAAAAATATTTGCTGGTTTCTATTTATGTCTGTAGATACAGTGCCAGAATAAAGCAAATATACTTGAAATGGCATCATGAACAGGGACTAACAAATGAATATAATAAAATTCATTGCATTCAGCAGTGCATTAAAAATAAATAAATAATACATGAACATTATACCAACCTTGTGTGTGTTGCTAAGTGTTGTACTTACGTGCCAGGATTACAAGCATGTTTTCTGCTCCAGCACTGCAGCCACATGTGAACTGACAATGAGAGAAAAGATGGAAAGAGATCGAGTGCTAGTCATGGCATAATGAGGGTAAGAAAAAATAGCAGTAGACAATGACTGTTTCAAAACACAAGTGAGGGAGAGGGTTGCTCCTCTTTGGCATACAGACACAGTTCTAATTCATAAACATGCAGCTTTTGCTTATGTTTATATGAGGGGTAGGACAGTGACGATTGGACGGATGGCTGCACCACCAGCCAATGAACACCAAAATGTAGTCACGTGGGTAGTGCACAAAGGAGAATGGGGAGAATAGATGGAGGGATGGGGGAAGGGACGAAGAAGAGAGGCGTGAAAGCCAGTGATTTCATTTGTAGGTAAGCTCATAGTGATGGAGAATTGAAATTTAACCCATGTATGCATACACACGTTCGCACAATATCATACTCACAAAAAAGGCTTAAACAGGCACAAATACATGCTCACACAGAGAGTCATGCATGAAAGCACACGATAGCACACAAAGCACATAAAAACATGAACATAACAAGGTACCCACATGCCCACAAATACATACAACACACAAGAAGCAGAATCCGTAGCACCTTTATGTTTCATTGAGACTGGGACCAGAGGTGCCACCGTTACGATTCTGTTGCCGTGGTAACCGGTTGTGTGCAGCCCACCGGTTGGTTGGTGTTGGCACAGAGAGTTTGTGCCCCCTGTCTCCATCTCTGTGTGATGTGGAAATACAGTGGCTAGTCAAGCTGACTGAGTATGGAGGGTAGGGAGATATGTTCCTGGGATTGGGTGCCACTGAAAGTTAATTTTAGGATGATTTTGGAGTATTATAAATACAGGTCAACTCTCAGTGGAATGTACATGTGAGTCTGTCTATCCTATTCTATTCTCATTCATTAATTCCAGTAGCCACTTTATCCTGAGCAGGGCCATGGTGCAGCCAAAGCCTAACGTGAAAACACTAGGTATGAGTTGGTGTTGGGAGCTAGTCAGTGCCATCTGGTCATAACGCTTTTTTTTAACCTTCCAGCCAATCAAGTCACAGGTTGTGGGCAAAGGAGAAAAACATGGAGGACAGAGTATCTTGTTAGTGAGTGAATATAAGGAGCTTATATGCTGAATTTCCCCTGACAATAATTCAATGTTGCAATATATCTTAGAAATTACTTGTCTATTTTTACCACTATAACTGTGGCTGTGTGTGCAGCAAAGTCTCACAAGCAGGTCATCTTCTCCTGATCTTATGCCTACGAAGTCATGTTTATTGTCACGTTCACTACTGAGCGTGCTCCACATGCACACTGCAAAGTATTAGTTCAGTTCTGACATTTGACCTGGTGTACCAAGCCATATATTCATGTTAGTTATTTCTGGTATTGACCCTAGCTAGAGTTCTTGTTTCTGGATTTTTGCCTTGATTGGATATTCTGCACATCACCTGACCCACTGCCTTTTTGGTTGTTTAATTTTACCTAGTGTTTTAGATTTGTTTGCTATTGCTATTTACATTTTCTGAAATTGTCACCATCTCTGCCACCTGACATTGTAATGCAGGCCAAGTGTCATGTAGGCTGGGATGCATATGCAGTTCAGCCTATTTATTGAAAGATCAAGCAAAGGTACTATATAGGCAGGCAAACTCATAGTCAAAACACATACAGGGTTCAGGCGATCAGCAGACAGTGTGAAGTAGGCAAATCAGAAACAGTAATCCAATATACAGAAAGCAGGGTCAAGAGAGTGGCAATCAAAACAACAAGGCTTGGCAGAAGCAGACAACAAGGAGCTAGACTAATGCTTTGCAAACTAAATCACAAACTGAGAGACTGAGAGAGTGTGAGTGTGCAGATTGGATGCACCGTAGAGGGTGTCAACCATATTGGTTTGAGTGCAGGTGGTCACTTGGCAGAACTTGGGAAATGGAGTTCACAAAGGACATTCTTTGTGAGGGGCAACTCAATGAGAGTAATAAAAAAACAAATTAATTAATTAATTAATTTTTTTTTTTTTTTTTTTTTTGCTCCATGCAGCACTCCTTCTGCAAAAATAAAGAAATAAACAAAATAAAATAGTTGTATTAGTAAATAGTAATAAATAGTACCATAATAGTAATTAAATATATTAATAGTAAATAGTAATAAATTGTATTTTATTGCAATATGTCCTATATATACTGTAGAGCAGCTGGATAGTACAACACTGACTTTAGAACAAGGAGAAGGTTCTATTCCTGGTCAAGGAATGTAATAATTGTGCCCTTGAAACTACAGACCAGGGGACCAGGGTTCGATTCCCAGCCAATGCAATAACCTCCACTAAGGGTCCCCAGGCTTAGACCACTAATGCTGGCACAAGCCTACCTTGGAACATGAGCAAAATACATAAATGCAAAGCCATACCACCTCAGTTATTGAGGAACCAGAACATACTGATGAAAAGTGGGCTACCTGGACTAGGTCAGAAAACTTGGAACTTATGGCATGCTACTATAAGAGCAAGCCCAAGGAAAGAGTCTATATGTACCGAATGTGGGAA
The DNA here is from genome assembly GCA_030068235.1 of Notoglanidium macrostoma. NCBI lineage: Eukaryota > Metazoa > Chordata > Actinopteri > Siluriformes > Auchenoglanididae > Notoglanidium > Notoglanidium macrostoma. Next base: position 4,604,169 of record JAQQZR010000033.1, read on the forward strand.
CGATGGATGACCAGAAGACAAACATCTATTCTGACAAAGAAATATCTCTTGGCTCAATAATCAATCAATAGAAGGAAGTTCTCAGAGCTTGAACGTGAAGACTACAACCCCATCTTGGCAACACTACAGGTGATGGTAATGATGAACATCCTCTGGCAAACACAACACCACATAACAGTCTGCCACCAGTAATGACATAAGCAGCTGCTAAGCTGAAGATGAGGATTGAGTCAACCTTGAGTCAATATGCAGTCAACCCATGGGTCCGACTTCTTCGGCTAACTGCCAAAACTCCTTCATAGAGCTTGCAGACGTTAACAGTGTGCTGCCAATATATCCACCAACACCATCACTGAAACCAATGAGCTCATATATGCCACTGCCACAGTAATCCTGGAGCTGCTTGGCTATAAAATCAAGGATTTCATGATTCATCAATCATGGAGAAGAAGGTTCAAAGCCAAGATCTAGCTTGGTGGTATATACCAAGGTGACTCCCCTGTCCCCACCACTGTCCCCACTGCTGTTCTGCATAGGCCTGAACCCCCTCAGCCACATCATCACAAAGAGTGTATATGAATACAAGTTCAGAAGTGGAGTAACCATCAGCCACCTCCTGTATATGGATGTCATCAAGCTGTAGTGCTAAGAGTGAACGAGACATTGACTCACTGATCCACCTCACTAGACTCTACAGTGAGGACATCGGGATAAAATATCAGGAGGAAATAGATGCCACTGATGTCCCAAAAACTCACGACGCATGAAGGGTTCCAGTCGAAGTCCAGCTTCCTGAGACTCTACGAACAATGGACAGAAGGGGGATGAGGATTAGTGAGTGTCAGAGCCACTATCCAGAATTAAACAAGGAACATCAATGAATACATCAAGAATATGGCCCCCCAAGATGAGCTGATGAAAGTGTGTTTCAGACAGCAGAAGACAGAAGATGATGAGGAGAATGAGAAAGCATCGTGGAAGACCATGCCCCTCCATGGAATGTACCACCGGCAGATAGAGGAAGTGGCTGACATCAGGAAATCCTACCAGTGGCTAAAAAAAAGCAGGCCTGAAGGACAGCACAGAGACTCTGATCATGGCAGCACAAGAGCAGGCCCTATGCACCAGATCTGTAGAGGCAGGGGTCTACCACAATAGGCAGGACCCAAGGTGCAGGATGGGCAAAGATGGCCCTGAGAGTGTCTAGCACATAATAGCTGGGTGCAAGATGCAAGCTGGAACAGCATATACTGAAACAACCAAGTGGCAGGGATAATGTACAGAAACATCTGCACCACGTATAGGCTAGAAGTTCCCAAGTCCTGATGGGAGACACCACCGAAAGTGGTTGAGAACAACAGGGCTAAGATCCTGTGGGACTTCATGTTCCAGACAGATAAACAGCTGCTGGCCAACCAACCAGACAGAGTGGTGGTTGATAGGGAGCAGAAAACAGCAGTAGTGATAGATGTGGCAATCCCAGCTGACAGTAACATCAGGAAGAAGGAGCATGAGAAGATCGAAAAGTACCAAAGCCTGAAGGAACAACTAGAACAGAAGGAGAAAGGTTGAAGGTGAAGTCCAAAGTGGTTCCAGTACTAATAAGAGCATTAGGGGCTGTGACTCCCAAACTTGGAGAGTGGCTCAAACAGATTCCAGGAAAAACATCTGAGGTCTCTGTCCAGAAATGTGTAGTTCTAGGAACAGCTAAGATACTGCACAGAACCCTCAACCCCCCAGACCTCTGGTAGAGGACCCGAGGTTGAGGAAGGCAAATACCACCCCCCCCCCCAAGTAGGGGAGGTGAGAGGAGGATTTGGATTTATATTATATATATATTTATATTGAGGTCTTGTGGGGTGTTTATGGTGTGCAGTGGTTGGTGCCTTCCAAAAGTGGTCAAAGGAAGGACAACCGGTGAAAAGGGTCATGGGTGCCCAAGGCTCACTGATGCAGGTGTGGAGTGAAGGCTAGCCCATCTGGTCCAATCCCAAAGAAGAGCTACTGTAGCACCAATTGCTGAAAAAGTGTCAGAACATATATAGTGCCCATGCTAACCCCTGTACCTGGGGGATTGAATACTTACACAATCAAAACTTTTCACATATTATTATTATTATTATCATTATTATTATAAATTTATTTATTTTTTAAAGAATTTTGCAATAAATACCCTGTCCCCAACATGTAAGGAATAGGATGCAATTGTAAATTGCCCCAGCCCAGTGAAGAGGATGGTTAGAAAGACAATCCATCCATCCATCCATCCATTATCTATACCACTTTATCCGTCTGGGTCGCGGGGAAGCTGGAGCAAATCTCAGCTGACTTCGGGCGAGAGGCGGGGTAGACCCTCGGCAGGTCGCCAGTCCACCACAGGGCCAACACGGACAAACAACCGAGATCACAATCAGACAATTTAGGCAATTTAGAGTAGCAGTTGACCTAATCTGCATGTCTTTGGACTGTGGGAGGAACATCAGGAAGGAAACCGGAGAACCTGGATTAAACCCACACATGCACTAGGACAACATGCAAACTCCACACAGAAAGGCACCCTGGGTGACCCATGGATCGAACCCAGGACCTTCTTGCTGTGAGGCAACAGTGCTAACCACCACACCACCTAGAGAGATAATGTGCGGTTAAATTCTTGAATCCAAAGGTGATGATTTATTAACTATAACAGCATGGCTCTGACAATAGTTGCAGCATAAATGATAGGTATATTTTAATGTGCTCTGTCTAATACATTATCATTTCTATTGAAACAGCTCATTCACAGTGTGTATGTAATCTAGCCTAACAATAAACAGATTTTAAAGAATATGTTATTTGACAAAGAAAAATTTTATACCAGGAACTAACCTGTTTTTATTTGAGAATGTGGCCCAAGTGAAATAACACACTTTGATTCATGCTGTTAATACAATTCCACTTCACTTAATCATACTATTCTTTACTTTTACATAATTGTTTTTTATTGTTGGTATGTTCTTTTTATTTTAAACATGGCTTATGTATTTCCCTGTCAGACAAACTGTCTTGACTTATTATTTGTTTAATCTCTTATGTTATCTATAGAATTTGCATGATAAACATTAAAAAAGAAAATCTTTATTCATATGCATGGCTAAATTCAGTTCATGATGAGTATACAGCCACTCATACAGAAACACAACTGATTATTTTGAAGCCTATAAAATGCTTATTGTTATTACTTTTATGTGTAGCGCTATGTGCAGGAAGATCACCTTTCCCATAGACAAAAAAACTTCTGTTAGTGCAAATGGTTGATTAAGTCTATATTAGTTTAAAATAAGAGTTCAAGGTCTACATACACTGTCCTGGAGGGCCAGCTCTTTCTCTCCCTCACTTTCACAGTCACACATACGCCTGCCTGTTCCAGCAACCCTGCATTTGACAAGGGCACACCTGCTCACCTCACACACACAGCGGTCGCAGCCTATTTCTGGAACAAGTCACTGTTGACACTGACCTTCCCTTCAGGCTGGAAAACAAAGCTTAGATATGAGGTGTAAAGCAATGCTTATGTTACTGTATAATTGGGTACCATTCTTTACTTTATTACACTCTGCTTTTCACTACTGGGTTAAGAGCACAAAGAGGAAATGAACATACACATTTGATATATGTTTTATAATATATAATATGTTTTTATAATATATAAATTATGAATAAAAATCTAAATGTTTAGGTCTGTTTATTTCTTGCTGATTTCTAGATGCTGAAAAATGACAGCATATTGTCTGATGCTATATGACATTTGCAGAAAAAATCACCAACAAAACTATGCTGTCTTGGATAAAAGACTTAGGCCAAGTAATGAGTAAAACGTTTAAGAGCATGCTGTTCAAGCTCAATGTGAAGTGGAGTTACTGTTACCACAATTTTTAATCATTTTTTTATTAATTAAACATTTCCTACTTTTTTATTCATTTTTAGAAAGCCTATGTTATCATCCATCAGCTTCTTGAAATTAAAACAAAAAATGTAGCTTGTTGTGTTACTGAGCAGCTGTAAAGCCCGCAGTCCGTAATACTTTCCTGTAGAAGAAATATAATCCCACAAATTTGTGGTGTTCTAAAAGGTCTGTGTTACTGGGTAGAGGCAAAAACATATTATAAAATTTTTCTTGCAACCTGTTCTCTCTGGGACGGTGAGAAGTAGTCTCCACAGGTGACTGGGGTGAATTGGGCTGCATTTTTTTAGAATTATCTCTGGTCCTCCCGCTTAGGAACCACCATCACCAGAGCCAAAGGAACCATCTCCCTCCATGGTTTCAGGAGATTGAGGTGGTATGTTTAAGGTGCATAACCACTGTCTGTTCACTTGACACCGTGGGCAGGTCGCCAGTCCACCACAGGGCCAACACAGACAAACAACCACACGCACTCGCATTCATACCTATGGGCAAGAGTAGCCAGTTGACCTAATCTGCATGTCTTTGGACTGTGGGAGGAAACCGACGCATGCATGGGGAGAACAGGCAAACTCCACACAGAAAGGCACCCTGGGTGACCCGGGGATCGAACCCAGGACCTTCTTGCTGTGAGGCGACAGTGCTAACCACCGCACCACCGTGCCGCCAAGGCCAATTCCAATATTTCATGTATTTTTCATGTCTAAGTCCAATACTATATTTCGTGTATTTTTAATGAATATGTTTCTGTTTATTTTTATTGCTTTAAATTTCTCACCTACTCCTCATTTGTCAACTTTGATTTTTTTTCCTTGACATCTTGGATCTTTTTTATTACCTAAATTTTTAACCTAAAATTTTCACAAAAAAAAAAAATGTACATATATTTTTCCTGCAAAGCATTATAAATGGTTCAGGTTTAGCTTCTACTGATTTAATTATATGGTGCTTCCTTTAATATTCAGTTACATCAAGTTGAAACTTTGTTATTTAAATATTAACTGTTTTTCTCTATCTATTCAACAATACTGCAACACAGCTTGTAGACAGTTCAGTACAATTGAGAATATAGTGGTGCCTTAGAGTGCCACCATGCGGACAGCAGCAAAACTGCAGGTAAGTAGTGAATGCTGGAAAGTATTCAATAGTTGCCTGAGAGGGGGGAAAGCCATTTTAAGTGAAATTGGTTGGGTTCCTAATTCAGTATTGAACAAGAACGCAAATTGTCAGAAATTGTCAGAAGAAAAACATTTGATATGTTTTCAGAAGGCAACTATATGGAATCGTTTGGAGTATTGTACTATAAGAAGTACCAGAAGATTTAGTAATTGCTTTACTGTAGTGTTAGGGTAGCCTACTAGAAAAAACAGAGCATGTGTGCATGTTTGCAGTTCAGGCTACAGGTTTTCACTGGGTTCAAATTTGGACCCTGAGATGTTTTTGTTTCTGGGCTGCTTTGGATGCTTGTACTTTTAACATCAGGGTCATTTCTAGCTAAGGGTATAAGCAGACATATAGAGTTCTGACCAAATGGCCACATAAAAATAGAGAAGAAAAATTTTAACTTTTGAAAAACCTTTGACCCCACAAAGGGTTCAGAAGCAGCCTTTCATTGACACAACTGACACAACACCAAATTATAACTTTGATACCAGTACGAGGAGTATTACTGCGATAACAAAAGAGGTATCCTAACAAAATCATTCAAACACTCTTTAGTCTATTCTGAAATAAAGTTTTAGAGCTGACCAATCTGGAGAGGGGCATGATATAGAGGTTATAGCAGCATTGTAAAAAAAAGCACTATTGTACATTGACTAAAGGCATCTCTGACACTGTTGCTATGTCCAGTTTACATGTACAATTAAACTTCACGACTTTACAAAATTATGGTGTATTGTGTAACATTTTTTAAATCTCAGTTTTGAACACCAGTATTTTATTATGCTCCCTCATAATTAGGCTACATAAAAATGATACCAAATTATAAAATTATGTTAATTCTTTGTCACTACAGATTCTTATCATTTAATCATTAAACTCAATAAAATGTTTAGCCATCTAACCTGTCAAATCAAAGTCACAAGCCTCGAAAGTTGATGTTGCAGTGTTTTTTGGCCAGATTTCTTGCCAAGTTGTTGGCTGTTTTTAGTGAAATGATTTATAACACCTTTGCATACTGATTTTATTGTGTGTTTGTTGAATGTCTTCAGCAATAAGCTAGAATAAAAAATATGCCCAACTTGTCTTTTCCACAAGTTTGGGACATGAAACTTGTTTTCTGTGCATTTGTGGAAGCCACTGTGATTCACCTGTAGGCAAAATACAGTAATTAGATTAATGTTGGAATTTTTAGATGCAGCGTTAAAAGATTCTAACATTATAGACATTATAGAATCTAACAAGTTGCCACGTTAAAATATTGAAAAAGTATCAAAAGTTAACTAGATGTGCATTTCCTGAAGGAAATTCTAGTGCTTGCAAAGAAAAAAAGAAAAGTTCAAAATAGAAAGAGAGAGACAAATAGAGAGAGAGAGAGAGAGAGAGAGAGAGAGAAAGTGAGAAAAAAGAGATAAAAAAGTAAATAGGTGGGGAAGTTGGATAATAAAAAGAAGTAGATAGAAAGATAATTAGATAGATAGATAGATAGATAGATAGATAGATAGATAGATAGATAGATAGATAGATAGATATTGAGTGAGGGAGTAAGGGACTGAATGACTCAAAGAATGCTAGCATGTCAGCATTTAGCATGTTAGCTGTTAGCATTTAGCATGTTAGCATCCCAAGGAGTAGTTGGGACTCGAAAAATGAATTGAAGTCAATGGGAGAAAAGCGAGGGATTAAAAAAAGAAAGAAGGAGTGATAGAAAGATTAAAAAACATGGACTGCTTAGTAGTATTTACCCAGAACACGTGAAGTAACTTTGGATGTATTCTTTTGAAAATTGACAAAATGGGAGTAAATTGAAAAATTTCCCATTCCACAACTATGGGGAAAATGGAGGGATAGAGGGAGAAAAAAAGAGGGATGCTAGGGGTATGTCAAAAAGGAACATACAAAACAGATTTCTCAGTGGGCTGAACATGTTGCGGTTGGAACAAAGTTTCTAGCATGAAATCTCTAAGGGCAGTTAGGCTTCGAAAAATGATTTGAAGTCAATAGGAGAAAAGCGAGGGATGAAAAAAAGAAAACAGGAGGGATAGAGACATGAAAAGACAAGGACTGCTTAGTAGCATTACCCAAAACATGTGTAGTAACTTTGGACGTATTCTTTTGAAAACTGACGAAATGGGAACAGGTTGAAAAATTTCCCATTCAAACCCTATGGGTAAAAATGGAGGGATAGAGGGAGAAAAAAGAGGGATGGGAGGGGTATATCAAAAAGGAATATACAAGAACAGTTAGCTAGTTGGGCCAAACATGTTGCAGTTGGAAAAAGGTTTCTAGCATGAAATCTCTAGGAGCAGTTAGGCATTGAAAAATGAATTGAAGTCAATGTGAGAAAAGTGAGGGATAAAAAAAACAGAAAGAAGGAGAGATAGATGGAAGACTTGTAGTGCTTTGAAGTGTTGTCCAGAACATGTCTAGTAAGAATGGAGGCATCATTTCGAAGAGTGACTCTATGGGAGCAGTTTGAAAATTTTCCCATACAAACTCTATGTGGAAAAATGAATGGAAGTCAATGGGGAAATAGAGAGGGATAAAAAAGAAGAAAAGAAAAGGGATGGAGGGATGAAAAGCAATAGCGTGCTTTGTAGTCTTGCCAAGAACAGGTCTGTAAAGTTTGAAGGTATTAGTTCCAAGATTGTTGAAATGGGAGCACTTTGAAAAGTGCTCCTATTCAAAGTCTATGGGAAAAAAAGAATGGAAAAAGGGAAATAAAAGAGGGATGCAAGTAGAATATCAGAAAGAAAAGTCATATCCGCCGTACCAGGAACAGGCCCTACGGAACAAAGTTTCCACTTTAAGTGGAAATTATGTTATTAATAGTGGAAGAATAAGAAGAAGAAAAAGAAAAGGGAGAACAATATGGTGCTTTGCAAGAACTATAATTAAAAACATACCTTCAAATACTGTAATACCTTCACTAATGTGGAAATCTCATGATAATGATATATCATCTAGCCCTACCAAGCTCCACAGCAGGAATGCTTACCTCGGCCCTGCACACCACTTGAGACAGCTTGAGACAGGCCTTAAATGTAAAAATCTTGTGGTATCTAAAGCAAATTTTTATGTAGCACAGCTTGTACACAACCCTGACACACCCACCTTTTATTAGGTACTAGGATTCCTTACAATCCCCATATATACTTCTTGGTTTAGTTATTTATATAGTGGTAGTGATATACACTTTTATACAATGGCTGTTCTGTGAAAATACCAGAGAGGCACAGTTCAGCTGCTCAGTATTATGCTTAGATGGTGCCTCCCTTAAAGCTGCTATATAAGGCAATAGTAGCTCAGTGGTTAAAGTTCTGTGCTAGTGACCAGAGGCTTGTGAGCTCAAATTCCAGGCCTGTCACAGAGCCACTGTTAACCCCTTAACTACAAAATTGGACTTCACTTGCACAGTGGTGCTTGAAAGTTTGTGAACCCTTTACAATTTTCAATATTTCTGCATACACATAATCTAAACATTATCAGATTATCACACAAGTCCTAAAAGTAGATAAAGAGAACAGGTTAAACAAATGAAACAAAAATTTTGTACTTGGTAATTTATTTACGGAAGAAAATGCTCCAATATTAAATGCCCGTGAGTGGCAAAAGTAGGTTAACCTCAAGGATTAGCAGTTAATTTGGTGTGTCAATAGTGTCATGTGTTTTCAATCGGTCGGATGACAATGCTGATTTGGCAATGTTGACCTGTTTTATTTAAAGAACAAGGATCTATCGAAGGCTGATCTTCACAACACGTTTGTTGAAGTGTATCATGGCATGACCAAAGGAGATTTCTGAGGACCTCAGAAAAAGAGTTGTTGATGTTCATCAGGCAGGAAAAGGTTACAAAATAATCTCTAAAGTGTTCGGACTCCACTGATCGACAGTCATGCAGATAGAGTAAATTGAAGACTTTTTCTTTTCCCCTATCCAGGAATGGTTGACTGACATAAGTTATTCCAATAGCAAGGCACGTAATATTCCTCGAGGTTGTGTTGTGTGATAATCTATTGATGTTTTAACCTCTGTAAGTTGCTTTCAAGAAAAGTATCTGCCTATTCATTAAATATAAGTCTAGTTTATCTATCACAACACCATTTATCTGTGGTTCCTTGATTTTTAAAGTTCTGTTTTGGCCTCAAACTGCCTGTTTGTGTATTGTAGTTATGGATTTTTTAGGATTACTGTGTTTCCGAGGCTTTGACCCCTGTAAGGTCCAATAATGCTTAGGCTTTCGGCCAAACTCCAAGTTGCAGACGTTGAGGCAAAAAACACCTGAGTTACTATAATTTCTGAGAAATATAATAGCTAACCATACATACTAGGAGCTGACTATAGATAACATGGATAATGTGATACTGACTAACATTAACTTGGAGAAGGTGCAGCAGTGCAATAATACACTGGAGTAATTCATGTAATAAGAAGATTATCTTTGTAGAGTGCCATGTCATGTCAGGGGCCAGTTGTACAAGCCACTTTTAGGCCGTGGTGACCATGTCCACCACCCAGTGGGCCAGACTCTGGTTAGGTAAGGAACCATCTCTTGTATTTTTTGTAAGAGAACAACTGGTCTGAGGAATTGTATGCATACCATCTAAGGAACACCATTGAACATTCACTGGGCACAACAAAGAATGCTCTGCAGGTTTAACTTCATGCTGCAAAGTAAACTGATTGGTTTATAAAATTAGGTAATATGACCTTGGGCAGAAAACCAAGAATCATCTTGCCACAAATTAATGAAAAGGGAGCTTATAGCCAAAGCATCCAGCACTCCCACTCTTTTTGCTGAAGTTATTGCAAGTTATTAAAGACACCCATTTAATTTCAGCAACTTGCATAGCCCTATAAGGATTGGCTCTAAAGAATTCCAGCACAATGGGGAGATCCCACTCTAAGCGGCTCTTAGAGAATGGTACATGGAGGTGGAGGTGTCTTGGCCCATTAAGAAAGATCATAATAAGAGAGCTACGTATAATGACTTCCACAAACAATTTTACTGTAGATGCTGCTATATAGAAGAAGAAAGGTTAGTAATGTGGAAACTTGAACTTGATGTGCACATCACATCGCAGGCCTCTGTACAAGGTGTTGTAGTGTTTAGGAGTATGATGAGGACTGCTAGGTTGCAATGCACAGTTCATGCTTCCTCCTGAAACAACCTGGCTGAAGCTGCCAAACACTTACTATCCTTTTGGGATAGCAGATATACAGTACATGGGGAGGAAGGCACTAGTGTATTTCAACCTTTAGTGAAAGTAGTAGTGGAAACCAAGTTTATTTTTGACATACAGTCGGACCGTTTGAAATACACAGCTCCTTAATTATGTGGAGTGTGGCAACAATTATCAGTAGGGGCAAAATGGTAAAGTAGATGGTGGGACCAGTCCAAGTGAGTTGAGCAAAAGTGAGTTGTAAAAAGGCCCACCTGCTCCTTGCCAAATCTGTCCTAGAACTTGTCCTGTTTTGTCCTATTGCAACACTGTGGAGACCCAGTATATGAGTTACTCTCAGTGAGTTAATCATGGATGGGCGCAATTGAAGAGCAGTCTGTCCAAGGTGTAGAAAAGCTTCCAACTTTGTGCCTCCTTGATGATTGATATATCTCATCCCAAGCAGATCCATTTTGTCAGGTTTGCTCTGCAAGCTACAGCCTATGGAGATGAAAAAATGTCTGTCACCGACTCTTTGTTACAGGAAGCCCAATGGATCTGCTTTTGAAGCAGGACCACTGCACATAGTGACCTGGTTGAATTCCTTTGGCAAGTACATTAATGTCAGCTAAACCTTGGGGTGACAGGATAGATAACTTTCTCAATTAATCTGAATGAATTCTGTTTTCTCAGAACACTGTGAGGCTCAGCCCTATATTGTGCAAGAGGAGGATGGACACGTTCTGTATTGTTTGGTCCTCGATGAGGGTGCACAGGATCCAGTCATCTGAACATGTCACTACCCTGATGAGTCTGGGTGCTGCATAGGGTCTGTCCCATGCGATGAATGGAATAACTGTCCCTGTCAAGTGCTTGCAAAGGTCAAACTGTTAGCTCCAATGCTGGCAGTAGAATCCAGGCATCTGCATTAAGTGCTTAGGGCAGCACAAACTGGGCATAGAGCTGCATCTGGTGCAATCACCAGTGATGCAATATATCAGTGATAGACATGTGGGTAAGGGTGACCTGGTCTTGGTCTGTCACACTAGTTAAAGCATATGCCAGTAAGCCTAATGTAGTTGACCTACCTTAAAGCTCTCTATGAAATACTTGCACTATGGCATAGTCAATTCCATCACCACCCATGCTGTGCGAAAGCGTGCCTTCAGTGCTATAGGTAGCGCATGCTTTATTGCAACATTGCGAAGAAAGAAATCAGATGAATCCGATTCTAGTCCACAGTGTAATTGTGATAGGAATTAACAGGTAGATTAACATAGCTAGCTGAGTATTGTAGGTGCGGTGAGGGCTAGTAGCACTTAACCACAGGTCAGTTAATTGTTTGTTTTAAAATTAAAAAAATGTAGAGAGCGGACATGGCCTGGCAGAGGGAATGAGGTGCAAATGGAAGGAAATGTCCATGCAACACAATACCATGTGCTAGTGTATCCATCTAATGTATCAGGCCCAACAACAAATAGCACCTGGTACACTGAGAGAAACCCATTTGTCCACTTTAGCAGGGTTAGGCACATGCCCACCAGTTCATTAGACAGTGAGGGAGTGTGGAAAGAACTCTGATCCAGTTACGTCAAACCTGACCTGGGAGAGAGATGAGGGGAAAATGGAGTCCCACTTACTTAACAGGCTCAGGGAGAGTGTGTGGTATGCTAAGGCAGACTCACTCAAATACTCATGGCATAAACAAATGTGAATGCTTGGAAGAGATGGGGCCGAGGGAATCAATCGGAGGTGTTCGTTGCGACTCGGCAACGATACAAAGCAGAGGTTGCTAACTTGTTGCATGCCATGGTGAGTAAAGGCTAACAAGGCTAGAAATGTTATCAAGGGAAACCAACTCAATGCTAACAGGCGCAACAGAACTTAGTGTTTTTCCAGAAAAATAACTAGACAGTTAGGACAAATTTTCTCATTGTGGCAAAGGAGAATATGGTATAAAAAGAGATGGTAGGAGTCTATATGGAGCTTGTAGGACAGCTTAAATGCAGTTCCGACTATAGTCACAAGCTCTTGTTCAGAGAGCTTTGGTGGTATGGTGGTCTGATGTGTATGAGGTAAGAAAAATAAAAGGACTAATAACTGTATGACTGTGTTACTTATTGCAAATACTGCATCATCTGTCACATTGTGTTTGTTAGAAAGTCTTAGTGCTCACGTACAACCAGGTATCCAGGTGATTCTTTCCCACTGAGAAAAGATATGCTCTTTTGAACATCTTGTCACACATTGAAAAGACCCCAGAGGAGTCAGAAAGAAACTTTTTAATGATGTCTATTTATGATGTCTTCTGAGTGTCCAATGTTGATGTCCACATCAAAGTACAATTTGTCCAATATATTGGACAGTACACAATAACAGCATGTGCACAAAGCAACTTAAATTGACAACTTTTGATTTGAAGTGGCAATAAACTGTTAAACATTTCCTGCTGAAATGTAGCACTTGTATTCCAAAACAGGCTTGTACACAGTTTTATTGTGGGGTGCTGCTTGTAACACCAAAGAATTAGCCTTGATTAACGTTTCTTTTTCCCTACTCTTGTTACACCTAACCGCACATCCCCCTTCTGTGGAATGAATGGAATTCCCACAGCCCAACTGCAGATAGGCTACCATGTGAAAAACACCCACAGGCTAAACCATGAAGGTAGGTTTTTTTTTTTTTTTTTTACGTGATATAAAGTTCATTTCCCCTTATCTATTTATATAACATCGCTATTTTAGAAATGCCACTTTAGGAGTTCAAGACAGATATCCAGGTACATTTAACTTCATGATGTTTACAGTGCAGAGCAATACTTAAACATATAAATAAAAATAAAAAAAATACAAGTCAACCAATAAAGGTTAATAAACAAGACAAAAATAAAACGAGAAGTTCATAGCTTTCTTATAAGCAACAAATAACAAAATAACGGGCTGAATCACACTCTGGCATGATTGGTCGCGTCTCAATCCCAATCCGGCTTCTTATTGGACACAGTGCACTACGTAGGCTGAAGTAGAAGTCCGTTAGTTCGTATTCTACAAAGGGCACAGTTGGAGTACGTAGGGAGTTATTTGGGATGCAGTTCGGGACACGAGACGGATGTGAGTTAATCCGAAAAGTTGCCTTAGGAGCTGCATTGAGGCAGTGAAGAACGCCGATTTGTCAGGATAATTCATGTGTTTCTGAAACTGCAAGCTACTTTCTTAGCTCGTATAGGGAATTTTTTCCACAATAGGCGTTTAATAGGCGTAAGTAAAGTTTATTAAACGTTGTGCTTCACCTCACAAACCTATCTTCGGACCTCACGCAGCGTTGAAGACCGCATTAAGTGGTAAGTTTCCCCATCACAACTAAAAACAGTTTTAATCTGACCCTTCATAAATTTTTTCCAATAAAGCTTAACTTTACGTCCGAAAACGTATCTTGGCATAGCCTGATAAATAGCAACATTTGATTGGAATGCTTTAAGGATTCTAAATAAATAAGCAAACAAACAAACAAGCAGTTATGCATTTTCTCCGGGATGCGGTTGTGTGGGTCACGTGACCAGACGGCTCATATTACATGTGTTAGACTTGTTTTGCAACGCTCTGTTGCTTGTATGTGAAATAAAGGTGCACGTAATTGTATTAATGATTATAGTATGCAAGCTTATATGTTTGTTTGTTTGTTTTTTTTTGCATGGAAAGAATTGAAGCTAATAAATTAAAAAATAAAAAATTAAAAGAAAAAAAAAGAATTTGTGTGCTGTTATTGCAGCAAATACCAAAACTCCTTTCAAAGATGATTTTTTTTATTTTTTTTTATTTTTATTTTTTAAGGCAAACAAGCAGCCCGTTTCTTAAAGTAAATATTCAGTGCCGAACTTTGGAGAGGTCGTGAGAGAAAAATATTTGCCATCGCCTCATGGCCTTGTGGCCTGGAGTCATGCAGCAAACATTCAGTTGCGTCTAAAAGCCATGGAGCAAGTGTGAACCAGTGTGAGCCAGTGCAAGCCTCCACCTCTCAGCACACCATCATTTTCAAGGTGCCAGTCTTGAAATAGAGATCACTTGCTTTTCTTAGCCGCATGCTGGGAGTGATGTAAATGATCTCGCTAAAACAGGCTGAGTCTGGCTCGTGCACACACAAACACGGCCCTGGGGCCTTAACTATAAAAGACACCAGAGTTTTCATTTCATACTGTGATGTCTGTCTGCTTGGGGGAACTACAGAAGCATGAGCACATGGATTTATTATAAAAAAAAATAATTAATGATTGAACAAGCACTGAATATCTTTACATTTTACCATTTAATTAGGCCAGTGCATAACAGACTTGCATTGATCTTCATTGTACCTCATATTCCTGATTCAACTCCATAGCTAATTCCTATATCTTTCCTGGGCTGTATTTTTGTTTGTTAAGAAAAGAGGAAAAACACCTCAGCAGACCTCCAGTATCCAAATTCAATCTTGTCCATTTTTTTTATTTTTTATTAAAATGTTCTGTTTGTTTTATGGACCAGGGATATTTTAGGATGATCTGCTCTGGGTATGACTAGGCCATTCATTATATTTTTTATATATAGATAGATAGATAGATAGATAGACAGACACTTCTGGGCAAAAGAAAAATGAGGTAAACCCAATATTGCAAAACATTAAGCTTTTCATGGTATCAACAACAAATCGGTGGTCAGGAAAATAAGCAAGAATTAAACAAATAGATAAAGTAAACTGGTGTGGCCGCTTTCCCTTAATTTCCTTTAAATGTGGGTAAACTTGCAGACGGCTTTTTACAGAAAGAAGAGTCCGTGTCGTTCCACTCGATGTTAAAGTCTTCAAACAGAAGATATTTTGGAAAAATTTTGAACACGCCGACAAGTTAGTTTCAATTTTATATCATTGAAACATATTTAATCTTTTCATGATTTTCTCTTTGCATACCAGAAGACTATGTAAGTGAACTGTGTAAGTTTCCATATATAGGTGTGTGTGTGTGTATGTATGTATATGTATGTCTGAGCATAGTTAAAGTGCTTCTATAAAGAATGTGGTTTTGTTTAGAGAGAAGCTGTACACTAATACATAAAAAAATGTATTGGCAGAAGATTGAAGGTAGTTTTAGAGATTTAAGATTGTGAAATTAATTAGAAAAGTAGCATGTAACTTTAGTATATACTGATAAATCAGATTATAACAGAAGCATAGAAGGGTATTATTATGATAGAATGATAGATCATTTCTGTTTAAGCAGACCAAAGCTGTTCCTATACCAGTATAAATGAATTGTATTGCAAATTACTGCTTTATGATTTTCCAGCTTGTTTTTCAGCAGGAAAGATTACCAGAAATATGGTTGTTGAGCCCCAAGCAATAACGCCTTCTATTTTTATGGAAAGTCTTTCATAAATGTAAATTTTTAATCACTAAATACATCAATATAATATATTGACATGGTGGATAGTTAATAAACAGAGATGGGAAATTCATAAATATATTATATTGTCACTATGCAAATGAAAGATCCAGTCTACTTCCCAAGTTTTGGTTTCTCAAAAAGTGGTAGCAAATATAATCAAGTTAACTAGTTAATTGTATTAGATTAAGGATAATTAGATTCAATAATGTGTTACCATTTTAATGGAACATTGACTGGAATTTGTCTTGGTGTGTGCTCAAGGAAAATAAAACAGTGCTAATGTAATGCAAATATAAACACATCAAAAGTATTTTCATAATACCTACGAACATTTTCAAAGTACCTACAAATATTTCCCATATGATGTATATTTATGTGAGATGTGGTGTTCTGTCCTCACGTCACACACAAAAGATATCACTTGAGTCTGAATGGCATCTTAATTTTCTGTCTGTGTGTACTCAGGACTACATGTAGTAAGCAGAAGTTATACGACACTTTTTATATAAGAGCATTTTGCTCGGTGATCCTGAAATTGTCTGCTCACTGTTCATGGTAATTAGTCCGCCTACTAAAAGTTATCAGCCAGAATGCTCCTTGACTGATGTGTGTAGTGCAGCAGGTGGTGGTAATTCAGAAGCAGTTACAGTACTGAGGTACTTGTATGGCCGACAGTTTGTGGAAATATGATCATTACGCCAGGACATCTGTGGCATAGAAATTTCCTTACTGTTATATTCATGTGGTTTGCGGTAATTACGCCCCACACTGCACAAGCTTAATATTGTCTATGGTGCTGTCACACCACTTGCAGCACATGAGCATTCCCAAGACACATGCACAGTCCCACCACACGGCGCTCACACTTCAAGAAGGCAGATACCACAGAAGATGTTCACTGTGAGCTCTGAAATGGCACATGGTGCCCGTGCAGAACCGAAAACCCGAGAAACAAATATGGGTCAAGGAATGGATTAGCTGAATGGTACTGAGCACTTGAAATATTGTAGAGGTTTGGGTGCTTCTGCCAAAGTTCTCTTAAATTTAGCTCAGTCCACCGCAACACAGCCAGGCTCTCCGTCATATGTTTTTTTTGTTTTGTTTTTTTCCTCTGTGAGCTGAGCTGAGGTGAGGTGAGGTCCCCTGCCTCTATCCATAGACTTGTGTCCTGCACTCTCATTGGTTGTAGCTCACCGGGACCTGGCTCGGGTATTTAGCAGGCCAGTGGTATCTGGTCAGAGTCGGCGACTAGTCGGCAAAATTGTTTGATCATGTCTTTGTAGTGTTCACACGTAGCAAAATCAACGTTGTTGATTGCTGAACAAATCTGGAGTTGTGCCTGATGGAGGCCTTTTGTCCGCAAGTCAAAAACTGCCTTACGATTGTGTAGTGTAAACAAGGCTTAAATGTTCCGCTGCAAGTCCTCACGATGCACCTTTTTGTGCTGAAGAAAAGCACTCTCGCTTAGCATGAAGGAGACTGTTTAACATTGTGGATTATTTTGGACTCGGTGGCAGACGGCCTTCTCTCATGGCATGTAGATCGATCGGTTAGGAAATGCAGTGCTTTATAGTAAATCATGCTGCATGCACAAGGAAATGTTTACAGAAGCGGCCAATATCGCAGGAGGAATCTGCAGCTTCGCTCACCAACTACAATCTGCATTCATCAATAAGGTGAGAGCCGAGACCCATTATCGACCCTAATATTCTCCAGTGAATTGAAAAGGAGCATGTGATGGCATTCGCTTTCCGAGCTTGGGTGTGGTTAGCGATCACACTGTGCACAGGTCCAACTGATCCGCTCCTGTGAGTGGTATGGAGCGATCACACTGATCAATCGAACCGGTCTTTGGGGGTCAAGCGGCCTCGGGAGGGGTTCGTGTGTGAGTACGCGGGGTTCGTGTGTGAGGGCCTTGTGTGAGTACGCCGCGAGATGCGTCTGTTGGTTTATTTTGGTTTGTGGCCACACATTATGGTGCTTCCACCCCATAGTGCACTGAGCAGTGATGTTTGTGAATGTTCAGTTCAGCGGTCTAAACATGTATACCACTTGAAAACTTTTGTTTTGCTAAAGTCAATAGGACTTTAGTATATATTCATCCGCCCTTTGTAAACAGTAAAAATTCAAAATGGCAAAAAGATTTGTTAGTAATATAGCTATTTATCTACAGCACGTCGCAGTTCTGCTCGTGGAGTTTTCCTACACTGCCATTTTTAGTGCTCTTTGTGTTCTAAAACCCCAACCAAACTCGTCAGCTCACTAACGAGCCCTCAAGAAAGAGTTTAAAATGTTAATTTATGGGGATTATTCCAAAATGTCTCTGGGAACATGTCTTGTTTACCAGGTACCGTTGGAAGAGATCTGACTTGAACAAAATTCTCCCTTGACCTTCATAAAACAAACACAAAAAGATTGAGTGGTTCAGTAATTATGACACAAACATAGTTATGTTTTTTATACAAAAAAACTACCAAATTATTAGAATCACTTAATTGTTTTAACTTCTGTACTAAACTTATCCATGTAAATATGTGGCTAAAATGTAAAGTGTATATATTTTACGCATTTCCTGGACAAAATATATTATTTTGCAAGTGCTCACAATGTCAGAAATAAGAAGTGATGTTTACTTGGTTCCTGGTGCCATGTAAATCTTACTAAAATGTGCTGAACTACATTTACTAAGCCTTTGTGTGTGTGGAGATTTTTTTTTACCGTGCTTTTCTTTAGTAAATCACACACCAAGGTGTTTTTCAATGCTGATGGCATTTGAACAGAGTGTTGAGACATATAATTAGCTTTTTTTCTTTCCTTTTTTTTTTTTTTTGTTTGCAAAAGCATTGTTTTTCCCTCAGGGTATCATACTGTACATTACGTTGTTCAGAGCAGCAGTATATAATCTTGTATAAGCGTGCAGGTGGGTGTGTTTTTCTCTCTCTCTCTCTCTCTCTTTCTCTCTCACTCTCAGACATTCACACACTCTCACACACGCACTCTTGTTTTTCAGGGGGGATGGATCTCTCTTTAGTAGCGCTGTTCTGTTTTGCCCACCTAGCTCCAGTTTTGGGTGAGTGTTGTTTTTCATGTTCTCTGTGCCTGTTTTCATACTTTTACTAGTTATCCTGTACCAAAGCTGGTACGAAATGTAACTTTTTGGGGGGAAATAAGTAATACTTTAAGGAATATTTAATTGTTGTGCATTTCCATTGCTGGATCGTTCACTACTCTAAGCTGTTACGACTTGCTTGCAGCATTTCCAAACATGTTTTCTGGCCAACGTAACCTGTTTTTAAATAAGCTGGAGGGATAATGTAGAGAAGATGCAAAAAGCAACTTCTGTCTCTGTCATCACCAGTTAGAAATATGTTACACAGGGCAAGCCTGGAGTAAATGTCACCATTAGTGGTGATGGCCCAGTTATTTCAAAACTGGGATTAATCTGGGATTAATCTAGGAAAGACACCCTAATAGCACTTCCTGGCGTGTGTGTGTGTGTGTGTGTGTGTGTGTGTGTGTGTGTGTGTGTGTGCGCGCCTGTGCGTGCAGGCTCAGCTTTTGGCAGGGAGATGCCAGGTAAGTGAGTCAAGGCTTAAATGTGTGCACAAGGAATGTCTCTCCAGCTGTTTTTGGAAAAGATTTGTTTGGCATTTTGAAGGTTCATGCAGTTTGAAACATGCTGTCCCTCAGGGTATACCAAAATGGCTGCACGATTCACTACTGTAATGCACATAAACAAATTGCAGTACTATGCTTGCTCAAGTAAAATGAAATACTTTTCACAGCTGACTGCTGGCTGCGGGTGTTCTAAAAGTCGCAATCTTGCTCATCACACAACACACTCTCAAGTGTGACATCATTTAAGCTAGAGCTTAGAGTTCTTGCGTGGGTAACTGGAAGAAATCAGTGTTTGTTTAAAAATAAAGATCAGTGTTCACATGGGTTTCCTCTGGGTTCTCTGGTTTTCTCCCACCTTCCAAAAATGTGTACGAGTATGGTACCCAGAGATACATCAGTGTCCCAGTCAGTGGTATATTCCCTCCACTCCCTCCTCCTGGAATTAACCGACCGGGACAAAGTGCTTACTGCAAATGAATTATTGAATGGAAAAATTGTAGGTGCAGGTGGAACAGTGGTATGGCTGTGACATTTGGACTCCTGTTGTCCAAAGTAATTTGTTCATCACACTTGCATCACTGTTACATTGATATAAATAAGATTTGCTCTGAAATTTGGATATTGTTGTGTAGCATAAACTTCCTATCATGTAAAATATTATGAAAGGGATTTGGCTGTGGAACATGCCCTGCATCCTTCAGTCTCGAATAGTACCTACCTAGTACGGGGTGCCTGTTAAAAAAAATAAAAATAAATAAAAAATTTAAATTGGCTCTGCTGATCAGTTCAGTGATAATTTTTTATTAAAAATTATATTGTCAAACGAACAAAGGCTACATATCTGAAAGCGATCCAAAAGCATATGGCATGAAAATGAGAAACTCATGGTGGCTCATGTACCATGTCTAGCTTGCAGTGGCTCCATAGGGATTTCAAAATATAAGTCCCTGTGGCTTGCTAGCCATACTGCCAAAAGGTATTTACATTTTATTTTCTAACGTTTTTAATCTAATACCATAAAGTGTAAATGGGCACCATTAAAAGTGGTCTCGTTTTTGTTTTTCCATAACTGTGTTTCATTTTCATTGCACTTGTTTACATGTTCAGATAAAAAAGCCTCTTCAACTCAATAATTCAGTCAACATGTTTTAATTAAAGTTTATCTAAGCATGTTTTTTTAACAATTTTGGTATCGAAACAGGGAATCGATTAAAAACCTCGATAGACTCGATAAGCAGAATCGGAATTGATAAAATTCATGTGACACCCAACCCTTATTATTATTATTATTATTATTATTATTATTATTATTGGCCAGTGCACAGGAATAGGTGACCTTAATCCACATCCCCAGTGTTCTGGGAGATTCCTATGAATAAATTAGCATTTTCTCAGACTCTTTTTCGGTTCTTGTAACTCCACGTATAAACACCGAGAAGTGCACAGTTGCGCTGTGTTGCTTGAAATGTTGGCGAATCTGAGACAGCCTCTTTGTCCGGGTTTGGAGGAGGGTGGTGGTGGTGGTGGTGGTAAGGTAACCACTCTTGGTTCTTTTAACAAACGCCCCATTCATTGGCTTAGGGAAAAAAATAAGGATTCATATTTCCTCTTTGTGCGCTGTAGTCTGCGTTTCCTGGCACATTGCCAAGGTGGGGTGTGTTTGAGAGAGTGTCTGTGTCCTCTGTTTTATTATCCAAATGTTCCCATGGAGATGAAGGAAAAAAAAACACATGCGACACTTGTGGGGACATTTTCTTGGTCCCCATGAGGAAAAATCTTTTGTTGTGCAAAATAATCCTTTCACATAAAAACTGAAGGATATAAAAGACTTCCCTTTGTGGTCATGAGAAGCCATGGGAGTAATAAAAGTAATAAATAGATTGGTAATATTTTGTGTGTGTGTGTGTGTGTGTGAGAGAGTTAGAGAGAAAGAGAGAGAATGTGTGTGCGCACGTGTTTTGTGCATGGGAATGCCATAGTGTTATGTAAGCCTAAGCTCAGGCTTCCTTTTCGGCTTCCTTTCTTTTTTTTTTTTTTTCTTTTCTTTACAATGATTGTAACATTTAAATCGACGTATCACAAAGTTTTCTTGAGTAAATCAGTTAGCATGAAACATTTCCATTAGTTCCAGAACTTTACAATGCATGACGTCCTTTTAGTGTTTCTGTAACGCTAAGCTTTCTCTCTCCAGCCACTACGATGGATGAGGCCAACGGTGAGCATGTTTTATATTGTATTCATTTATTTCACATTAATTCGTCACTGGACATGACTGAGAGAGGTTCCAGGCCAAAAGCTCACTCTGTTTAATGTGAAACAAAATATTTGAGCCACAGCAGGGGAAGGAAAATGTTTGTGAAGATCCACTGCTAGTGAGCTGTTATTACTGCAGCACAATCCAGTAGAGCAAACATTCTGGAGTGTGGAAAAAAACTACTAGTTTGGTAGGTACCAAGAACCACAGCCTGTTTCACCAAAAGTGTAAGAAGCTCTTTGGCTTCTCTTTCTCACAGTTTAGTCAGCTTTACACCAGAGAAGGGAAGCTGTTGCAGGAAACCTTTCTCTCAAGAAAATGATCTTTGGACAAATCTCTTGGTTCTTTAATAATGTGTAATGTATGTTGAACACTGTGACGAACAGATTAGTCTCATGTCTTTTTTTTATTTATTTCTCTTTCCAGATAACGACAACCCATTTCATTATGGTAAGTGGAATGAGATTTCGTCTATTTAGGAAATGAGTTGGCACAAAGAACAGAGGAAATTCCAGATTTTGATGGACAGCGAAAGTGGACTGAGTGTGCTGAAGGTCTGCACAGCCTCATCAGACCACCTCCAGTTTTCTGCTTTTTGTTTGTCTGACACTTTTCATTGCATGAATAATAAACTCGGATGATGGAGTTTGATTTGTGGCTTTCAAAACATGCCCCTCTAATCAGGAAACATCTGGGAAGGTCAGCGGGTATTTGTGTCTTCACTCTGTTTGCAGAAGTAGATGGAAAAACTTCACCCAGGGGGCCAGGTTTTTGTACAGCAAGTCAACGAACCTCAGTCTTTGCTCTTATGTTTGGCTGTTTAATATCTTTCATTTGAAACATGCCCAAAAAAAAAAAAAAAAAAGAGCCTGTTTTTTTTTTTTTTTTTTTTATTTTTTTTTTTTTTTTATATAGAAGTCAGACCGCTAAGCCAGTTTCTAAAATTTCTTTTGTGTCAGTACAAGTATTTCAGTACTGAAATGTTAAAACCTATAATGCACGTCATGAGCTGAAAACAAGACAACTTTTTAACTACATCCACATTTATTTTTTGTTGTGGATGTAAAGATGTAACTATATGACTATAGCAAAAATTAAGGAAAACGGTTCAAAGTGAGCCAATTCAATTCCTTTCGATCGTCCAAAAACAATCTGCAACAATCCAGGCAATCGATCTGAAATTGATATTTGGTCAAAGTATCCTTTTGACCGATATATTCCATTTTCTTACGGTTATTCCATATGTAATGGACCCGAACCGGCTTCGGCCATCTTTTAGGTGGCCGTGAAGGAAAGGAGAGTTAAGTCATATTTTGTTAAAAGCTTCCAAATATGACCCGTGAAAGAAGAAAAAGTGCGAGATGGATTTTGAAGGGATTACGAACAGTGAATTATTATTATTATTATTTTTTTTCTCACTGTGGTTTCGCTGCACAGAAAGCTTTCACGTAGCAGTCACATGCTTTCAAAACAAAAACAAAGACTTTGCTTCTGGGAAGGGTGAGCCAGCCCGTGTAATATCATGAATGATGTATTTTTTTATTCTTATGATTAATGATAAACATGTATTTAGAAATTTGACAAGTTGCCCGAGTCTGTATAAACCTGACCTCTTACCAAGAATACTTATTGTAGTAGTCTCCCTGAAACACAAGTCTTTTAAAATCTTCACTGCCACTACACGGTCATTTCTTGTCCTCTTGGAATCTGCTTAAAAATATCACATTTTCCATGATACACTGGACACATTATGATGAATAGGCTTAACATAGCACAATGAGTCCACATTTTGTATTTCTCTTATAAACCAGTGGTGTCCTAGGGGCTTGTTGACTGTAATGCAGGGTTTTCTGCAGTGAAATGTGCCCTCAGCAAATACATGTTTTTGAGTTCTGGATCAGGACCAAACAGTAGTTTAGCTCTCCAGTAATCTTCCTCAGCCAGAAGAGGAGATGATCATGATAATAAGCATGTGGTGTTTTATCAACGTCACGTTTCTAACGTCACTGCTTTGCTCAGAAGTACTGAACCACATTTCAGGGGCTCGACCAAGCTGCAGAGTTTAGTTCCAAATATTTTGTCTCCCTTATTCAGATTGTACCGAAGGTCTTAATGAACAGGACAGGTATGTTAGATTAGCGCAGAGATACATGAGTGTCCGCCATGAATCCCACTGAACCACTAATCTGTGGTGTATGTGCATTCTTGCATACTTTTTGTTGTAAAATGTGCTGTATTTGTAGAATATGTACAAATGTCCCTGCATAATTCCTATAAATACATGCATATTTTGTGTGTGTTTTCCATTAACCATGTTTGTATATAATCCGCCGATTTCTCCTTTCAGATTACGAGTCCGTGAGGATTGGTGGTTTGGTCTTCGCTGCTGTGCTCTTCTTCTTGGGGATCTTTATTATTATCAGTGAGTTGGTGTGTGGTGTACTGGAGTCTGGTTTGTGGCAAATACGATACCCCGAAACACACTGCCCTTAAGAATACTCAATTTGCAGACACATTTGGTCAGCGAGAGCTTCAGACCGTCATTAGGACCGCTCGAAGTAGTTTGCCATAATTCTAAACAGAACTTTATTTCTCTGGCTTGATGCCATCCTTCTTTTCAAAACAAAATCACCTTTTTTCACTCTAGGAGATGAGGCAGTGCTTCGGGAAAACTCCTAGGTTTCAATCTAGAAGATGAGGCAGAGAATTTGCAGCGCTCGTCAACATTCTCAATGTTGTAATAGTTTGTGTTTAGAATAATATACAGTATAGTGACTGGTGTAGATAACAGTCTGTGGTTACTCACAAGAATGTTTTAAGTTCAGATCCCAGGACGGACAGAGAGTCACAGTTGGACTCTTGAGAAAGAAACTGTTCAGCTGTGTGTTTAGATTGTATCCTGCCTTAGTAAAGCCCAGCACTAAATGAAACCAGTTACTCTTTTTAAACGTCAGGTTTCATTAACGTCTCTCTCTCATGTTTCCTGCAGGCCGAAAATGCCGTTGCAGAGGAAGCCAGGCCTCTTAAAGTGAGTTGAGAAGGAAAACCGGTCACATCCTAGCTTATGATTCTTTCTTCCGAACATATGATACAAGGCAGTGCTAAGTGTTTGGGTTTTTGTTTTCAGCATCTGTCTTTTCATCTTTGTTGCCTTGCTGTAGGCAGTTCGATGCAAGTTAAATTCAATATTTCAAACATTCTTTATTGATTTTTTTTTCATTCAAGGCTATGGGGATTTAATCCAGCATCCTAAGGTAAGAGGTACTTGTGTTATCACTGAGTGTAATCCTCCTAGCATTTCACTATCAGCATAATGGCAGGAAAAACCATGATGCATCAGCTTTGATGATTACCAAATACTTTAGACTCCTTTTCACACACCAGTAAGATTTGATGACAGCCATTTTACATTGCTTGATAATGGATGCGTGTGAGTATTTGAGTGAATAAATTATGAACCGTTTTGTAGAAGGCTTTTTTGTAACCCTGTATAAGGGAATTAACTTTAAGCTTTTTATACTTAAGTGAAACGGTTTGTTTAGGTGGTGTTGCTAGTTTGGTTCAATGTGGGAAATTATCATAGTACGAGTCAGGAGGTCATAATGCTTATACAACATTTACTTTGTTAATGCTCAACTGCTACTTCAAATTTGCAATTTAATGGCCACGTTTTGTTTTATTTTTGCTTAACCAAAAAAATTAAGAAGGTGTAATAAGTGCAGATCTCTGTTTTTAACTGACCTATAAAAAAAAAAAAGCTGTTCCAAGAAAGCGATCTCACATCCGCAGGCTATCACTAATCAAAATAGTCCGTGTAAAGAATATGTAACGCCATCATAGAAATTTATCATAAAGATAAGCCACTTGTCCAAATCACTTGGACGAGAGTACAAATGTAATTAATTAGAGTATTTGCAATTTCATAAGAGATGCATTATGCTTAATTGTATGTTTTATTCCATTGTGTTATATTTTTTGTGCGTGTGTGTTTGTCACAGCATGTGTTGCCACCAATAGGAGACGGCAGTGGGATGGCAAAAACCTAAAAGGATCCAGTTTTCTTAAATGTGTTCACATTTGTCTGACTTAAATCATTATTTTCATCCAACACTGCCATTTTTTCCTCTCAAATATCTGAACCATGTATTCTTAGTTGACAAAGTCTCTTATTGTGTGGTAGGGATCGTGGCTGAGGAGTTCATTCTTCTTGATATTTCATTCACTTCTTTTTCACCAGAAAACATGTTTTGTAAGAACCCTTAACATTTTCTTAGCCTCCTGTAGTTTGTAGTTATGAAGTGTTAAGGTACATTTCCCTTCATATTGTAGCATTTTATACATTTTGTAAATTCTTTTAATTGTTTTTCAAGACACTCATTTGCTGTTGAGGTTATCCACTGGGTTAAGAGAACATGACTGACAGCTTTTCTATCAAATAAACATGAGTAAATGCAGTATGCAGTGGTTTATTGTGGTACTAGGAAACAAAAGCACAAAACAAAACTAATAACACTGTTGTATGGTTAGATGGGGTTTAACAAAAACACTATGCGCTGAAGTGGAAAAACACTATGGCCAAACGTTTGTGGACACGAAACCATCACCAAACACCAAAACCTTTTATACAAACTGTTGGCCATATGGTGTATGTAAAGTGTATACTGAAGTGTTCATATGATGCAAGTGTACATCTTGGTGGCATAAGCCTCTGTATTCTATAATGCAACACCAGCATGTCCGTGCTGCAAAATAGCTGTAAGTGCATATTTACATATAAGCTACTTGTATGCGTTGAATAAAATCCAAATAGCTGTGAACGAGAGCGTAATTTTTATACCTTGCCTGGACATTACCATTCATTTGTTTTATATTTAAAGTCTCAGTCTCCATTCTTCATTGTACAGTACTATCTATATTCATAAACATATATTCTTTTTAATTTTCTTTCCAATAATTACTGGAATTATTAAACACTATTGTTTGGGTGAGTGCATAAGTTGTTGCTATAGAAACAGTAATGTGAGCTAATTAGAACACATTCATTGAAACGTGAAACTTACATTTTTTATTTACTGATAAACAACACAAAATGCTTTTTAACTCTTTATAGATACATGTGATGCCATGGAACGCCCTTGATGCATTATTATTATTATTATTATTATTATTAACAGTTATCCATTTACCAGTCTCTCCTGAGGGCTGTACCATGAAGCATAATTTCAGGGTTAGCCCACTAAATTTGGGTTACACTTATCCATACGACCATGGTAGATCACCATGGCAACTGCTCAAACTGTGAACTGTATAGTCAATGTTTTACATTTAACAAGCAAATATGTCTTTGTGTTGACTGATCTAAAGCAAATATTGTATATGCAGTAACTCCGAAGCCTTACTTTGTTTATTTCTGATGCTGTCCTTGGCCGTTCGTGGTTGAGAAGGCATTTTCTTTGCCTTTTCCTAGTTGGAGGTTGCGAATTATAAGTTGACCGAGTCGAAAGCAACGTTAGAGCCTGCTTGTGAGGGCAAGAATGACTCTTGAAAGAATACCATACCAAACCATAGATTCAAGGTTCACGTAGACTATTAAATTACACATTACCAGAAACATCTCATTGTAACAAACTAGGCTTTAACCAAACTTGAATATAGAATCCCTTAAGACCTTTTCACTCTAATTACATAACTGTGGTCTGTAACATCACTGACACATAATAGTTAATTCCTGACTTGTATTTTTAAGGACTCTCCTTTATGTCACTGTTTAGAGCTAGATATGAATGCGGAGTACATTACTCTAGCTGGTTTTGCTTTATAAATATCATCTTAAAGTGTTCCTGACCTTTCTGCATTGTGGATCAATTTGGAGACAGAGAGGGTACATCTGCACCCAGCTAACAGGTGACCTCCTCATGACCTTTGGGCACATCCGGTTTTGGTCCGTTAGGTAACGTTTCATGCAGGAAGTTATGAGGGCGTTTTGTAGCCTTTATGAATGGTACACACAGGTCCTATATCGGTCTTTAAATAACATTGCGTTTATAACATTTGGAGTCTATTCAGCGGAAGTCTAATTTTGGTCCAATGCATAACGTTAGATGCGAGTTATTATGAGGACGTTTTGTGGACTTTTATGAATGTCACACACAGGTCCTCTGTAGGTCTTTGAAATGACGTTGCATTTATGACCTTCACAAGACATTCAACATAATGTTCAACTGTTCCATTATCTGAAATTATCATTCAAGAGCAGGTGTTCCGCTACTGCGCATGCGCAAATCACTTTTACATCACTGCAACATTTTTGACGCCCTCGCGTTCGGCAGTCTCACAGTACGTGTGTATATTTCACTATATTCACATATTTTATTGATCTTTGTGTTAATATAATTTCCACTAAACAAATCTAGGTGATTTTTACGAAAATGTCAGCAGTTTCTGGCAGCATAAAAGTAGTAGTACTGATGCCTTTCACCATCGTCAACAAGGTAGGTGATATAATATTAAACGTTTGCAGACAAGTACAATGTTATCTGTAAAATTCAAACTATGTTGCTTAAAAGTTTTCCACAGTGGATTATGGCGGCATCCTGGTTTTAACAGGTCTGAGAAAGGAAAGTTACCTAGTATAAAATCGGATTAATGTTAAGTTTGCCTCACCAGAACTTTTTATATAATTTGTCATCAATTATTGTGTGAGAATGTTTGTGGTAACTTGAATGAGGCCGTGTACAGGTTAGCTAGGGGGTGATGCTAATGCTAGTTAGCTAAATGCCTTTTTTTTTGACAGGAATGTTACCGGTAAAAACGAGTTTTTGGTGAATTTCCTGTGAAATACCCGTTTTAACTGATAGCTACACAATAAACGTATACAGTTTTTAACATTTTATTTAGTTTTCAGAGGATAACCTGATATGTAAGTAAATATTAATGCTAATGTGAAGTTTTCTGTCAGCTGTGTTCCAGTTCGGCGCCAGGCTCCTCGCGCCATTTCTGTTCCAGTTCGGCGCCAGGCTCCTCGCGCCATTTCACCACAGTGCTATTTGCTTTTGTTTTAAAATATTGAACTGGCTATGAAATGTTGAACTTATGAAAAAACAACTTACCACTTTGTGTAATATTTTAATATTTGGTCTTTATCTACTGCAGAGGCTACCTAATGCTACTGCAGCTGAAATTAGTAAGAACCATTTACTGTTAATGACTTCATTACCACTTACTTTTATTGTCATGTAAATTGAAATAAAAAAAAAAAGGAACTAGGTCAAGCTCTAGCATTTCAAGCAAACATCTGAGCCAGTGTGAGATCCGCTCTTTAAAACGAGCCAGGATTTCCTCATTACGTCCTGTGCATGTTTATGCACAGGACGTAATGAGGAAATCCTGGCTCGTTTTAACGAGGTGTTGACCTTGAACTGGCATGATGCTCATTAAACGAGCGCACATTGATTTGTTAATGAATACATTTATTATATTTCTATTTCATTTCAAATTAAATATAAAAGGTGCAATTATTGAGAATGCAATGTGAAGTTCTTCATTCTCCCCTTTTATTCGTGTTCTTGACTTGAGGCAAACACACGTCCTGACCAGCTTCCCTCGCCTGAAAGCATAGCAAGAATCTGCTTGACTTGGGAGCGCAGAAGCTCGGGCTTCCCGATCATATTCAGCAGGTCATAGTTGTTCCTGCCTTGTATTGCCATCCAGGTGATGTCCTTAGCTTGAGTCGGGTGGATTTTCTCTACCAGTGGTAACATGTACTCATGTAGAATTCAGATTTTTTCATCCACATCCTCTGACTCCAACATGTAGATGGTCAGTGGCATCTGACTCCGTGCAGGCACAGCAGTCTGTGTATCCTTGGACTCCTCTGTGTCTTGTCCTGTCCTTCTGTGTCCTTGGTCAGCTGCTCATCTCTTTCAGGTGCTGGAGTTGTAGCTGGGATTGCGCCTGTACCTGGAGCCAGAGCTGCACTTGGGACTGTAGTTGGAATTGTGTCCATGACCGTAGCTATGGTTTTTTTTTTTTAAACCATGTTTGTCTCCTGTTTGGCTTGCAGATGTGACGCTGCAGGGTCATTCACTTCCGGGATGTTCTGCAACCTTATGTCCTGCGTAGCCTTGTGTGCGCTTGTGTTACTGTCAAGGAGTTCTTAGGCTGCAGAATAGCCATATCCATGACCTTGCCAGAAGGTGGCGCAGGTTGGTGGTGGTTCAGTCCATCGTTTTGGACAGGCTGTGTCCCCTGACTGGAGAGGGAAGCCTGTCTGACCTTTTTTCGTTGATCCAGAGTGATGTGCAATGGCTTGCTGACCAGTATCTTTCCCTGCATCTTTCTCATGGCTTTTGTGGCTTCCTCTGGAGATGTGAAGCACACAAACCAGAATTTTGGATGGAAACATTGGATGTTGCGTTGATGATGGTCGCAAAAGGTGAGAACTCTTTATGCAGAGGTACGTCATCCAGACATCCAGATTCTTCACTCACAGTTTCATACACTGCTTGAACTTGTGTGTTAGTTTGGAATGTCTTTCTTCCTTCTCCCGTGCTTGGCTCACATGCACCTCCTTGTTCTTGACATCCTTACTAGTCATCTTCTCTGCAGTCTGGCACTCCTAACGGGACTTAAACACTCTGCAGTCATTGACAAGCATGCCATTCAGTCTCTTGGCGGCAGCCTCGGCACTTTCAAAGTGCACATATCCATAACCTTTGGACCCGTTTTCATCAAAGACTACCTTGCATGACCGGATGTTGCCAAAAATGGAAAAGGTGTCATAAAGGGCCATGCTGTCGGTGGACTTCTCCTGATTCTTGATAAAGAGGTTTCCCACGTTGCTCTTTCTTAAGGATCAGTCTCTTTGGGACAACATGATACGCATGGGTTGGCCCAAAAGGATGTCCAAATTGAGCAGCTCCCAAGCGTGCTTAGCATCTGCCCACTGCTGAAAGTTTATAAAAGCGTATCGGAGTGATGTGCCGGTCTTCTTGTCCCTGCCGAGGTGAATGGAGTGAACACGCCCCACAGAGCTGAATTTGTTCAGAAACATGGACTTAAATAACACGGTGAAAGGTTTCACCAGGACGTCGCTACGATGGAGAAACGATACCAGGGCGACTGGAATCCGTCAATGCTT
>JAQQZR010000033.1:4634958-4660606 GCA_030068235.1 Notoglanidium macrostoma
TATAAATGTCTATTTCTCAGAGTTCCTACGTGATGCAGTAAAACCAAAACTATATTTGTGCATACCCAGCAGGTACCCGTCACAATCAGCACAAACTTTTCAGGAAGCAAGACTTTAAAAAAAAAAAATTGTTGTGCAGTGTTATCACACTGCTTCTTTCTCCTAATATCACCTGATCGCTGAACGTGAAGCAAATGATGAGTTTTCTCCCTGAGCACGGGCACATAACAGGCTCTTCCTTGTGACACAATAAAGGCAGGTGATGTGATGTTCATCACCGTGTCACTGAAATCTGTTGTCCAGATGTTTAACCCAGCCAGCAAAAAGGCTGAGCCTTGTTAAAGGCAAATAGTGAGGTGCAGTCCTAATTAATTTATTAAAGTATGTGCATTAAATTCAACAGCAAAACAACAACAAAAACTTCTCACCTCCAGATGTAATGGAATACAAAAAGGTTGGAATTCTACAGACTTAAAATCAGGCATT
The DNA here is from genome assembly GCA_030068235.1 of Notoglanidium macrostoma. Classification (NCBI taxonomy): domain Eukaryota; kingdom Metazoa; phylum Chordata; class Actinopteri; order Siluriformes; family Auchenoglanididae; genus Notoglanidium; species Notoglanidium macrostoma. The sequence goes on from JAQQZR010000033.1 coordinate 4,635,445, forward strand.
TAATCAGGTATAAACAAAAAACATTTTCAGTCCACTAGACCATTGTGACGAAATCACATAGAGGCAAATCTTAAACAGTAATAATAATAATCAGACAGCAAACGGCTCATCCTCATGTTTTTTTTCTTTTTTGGCCCAGCCGCCACCCCCACTCTTCAAAGGACAACTTTATTTTTTTTAACTTGTATTGCAAATTTAATACATTAAGTGAAGCTGCTCCAAACCCACCCACCCAAACAGGCAAGCTTAAAAGCCAGAAACATTGCATTGGTGGGCAGAACCAGGTGGAGTGAAAATAATTATCCAGGGTGTTTCATGAATGTGAGCATGTCGGAGTCTGTGAATCCTATCTTGAATGTCTTATGCTGAGTGATGTGTGCTCTGTGGATTACCTTGTACTGTATTAATTGTAGGTTAGTATTGTTAGTCAGATTGAAGGTGTTCCTGCAGATTTGATTCCGGAGTAAATGCTAATTCTTTTTCCTAGACATTGACTGGAAAAATTTTTTTTTTTTTTTTTTTTTTTTTTGGTTGGTTGGTTGGTGAATTTCTTTTACTAGTGGGGATAGGAATAAATTATTTGATATGTTGATTTATGTCTTTTGATATATTGATTTTTCTTTATTTTATTTCTATGTGTTGAAGATGGGTGAAAGTCAGTATTGTCATCTATTTTTAAAATATTGCTTTAAAAAAATAATTTTTGCTGATTTGAAAATTGCTTCAACTGTCTGTTCTACATAACAACAGTCTGTTCAAGGCCACCGCTATATACATTCACACCACAATCATCCTCTTCTGCAATCATGTCCTCCATTTTTGTTCTTAGTGAAAGTTTTCTTATAAAGGCTCGGGATTCAGGTTGGTGAGCGCGCACGGGGAGCAGAACTGCAGACAAATTGTAGTGCCCGGCTCAGACTTTAGGCCGGTTCGCCTTTCCCAGAACCGAGTTCTTTGTTTTGGTTTGGAAAACGTGACGGCTGAAATATGCCTTTTCTGTCCTTCACGGCCTCCCGTGAGACCTCCGAGGCCGGTTCAGGTCCAATATATAAGAAAAGGAATGGATCACGTTTTAGATGCGTCTCCAAAATATGTTCAGTTTCACATTACAGTTTAAGATACATGGCCTACAATATCACCGGATTGTTTTTGGACTATCGATGGCATCGAAAAAGGTTCCTACACTACTTGGAGGATTCAAGGTGAGATGGCCCCTTTAATGCACAACATAATGACCTAATTATTTACTTTAAACTTGTATTATTTCTTTTTTTTTTTTATGTGTTTTTCCTGAATTATTACGAATATTAGTCTATTAGTGAGCACATCTATGTATAAAGTAATGGTAATTACACTGGCCTAGCTTTTTAAATAATACCCAGGCTAACTAATCTTGTAGTTTGTCATACAATTTGCATTCTTACCTGAATGACCTGGCTTGTAATATTTAGGTTCACGCCTTAGCTGCTTTAGATGTAGTATTTGAAGTTCTACATTGGCATTCTACTGGCCGCTAGAGGGCGCTGCGAAACTAGCGGTTGGATTGCAAACGGCTTCGCACACCGTATAGCCTATGAACACACTGCGTCTTGTATGTAATAATGGCCTCTGCACCCTATGTAGTGCACCTTTATGTCCAGTAAGGAGCTATTTGAGATTTATCCAAGGAGTTAAGCGGCACGTGATTAATAGTTGCACTCGAGCATCGCTTCACCTCCTCACAGTCTGAAGAGAGAGAGAAAGTGGGAGCCCAAACCCAGCCCAGCTCCAGCACTGCAGACATGGCCACTACCGCAGGTGCGTACACACTTCAAGTGTATCTACACTTCAAAACTTCATATTCTGGAGACTAGTGGATTTATTTGTGTTAATGTGAAGCATTTCTACAGACGCATTACTCAGAGTTAAGTTGTATAAAACGTATTCTTCTAGACTTCATTATGCATTTCTGTAATAAAGTCTTAATAGTCTAAAAACAAATTATACATGTATAAAATAATGTTTTATACGCTTTTTAAAACCATCCCAAAATACCTGAAACTTTTGCAGGAAGGATTTTTTTTTTTTTTTTTTAGATCCTAAGGAGACACTGACATTTTTAACTAGCCTAACAATGCATATATTTCTTTAATTTATTGCTATCCACATCTAACTGATTTATTTGCAGTCTCTTCAGACACAGACATGTTGCTAGTAGAAATGTACAGCTCCATAATTCTAGAGCTATATTTAATAGATCTATATTATATTTATATTTGATCTATAATATATAAAGGCTTATTTGTATTTACATCCGATTTGCGTAAAATGTTATTACAGGCAGTCACACCCTGTTTGAGCATCTCACAGTAAATCGGCGCTCCCACGAGACAACCTCGCGCCTCAGTCAGACCGAGCACTGCGCATGCGCGTTTCTGCCTTGCAGACACACTGCTCACTTATTTCGCTGAGCTCGCAAACTCCTCCTCCACTGCAGCCGATCAATACACCAAACTGCTCGGGTGCGTAAAAGAGATGCTGCTGTGTGGAGATTTCTCTTACAGTTCACTGAGAACTCCAGTGACTTCTTTCTTTATTGGACTTTACCATTTAGGTGTTCCTGGAATACAGTGCCTTACTAGTCCAGCTGTTTTTATGCAGAATTTGTCAGCCACCTGCTGGGGTCCACAATGTAGCAAATGTTTTTTTTGGGGGGTGCTGGATTATTTGTTGGCCACAGTTGTCGCATCTCAGCTCCATGGCCCCTGGTTTGATTCTGATCTCATGTTAATGTCTGTTCAGCATTTCGCATGGGCATCCTCCTGATTCTCTGGTTTCCTCCACCTCACAAAAACATGACAGTAGGTGGATTGGCTATGCTAAATTAGCCATAGGTGTGAAGGCATACATTAAGACTCTTTTCTGTCCTGGCAAACAGGAGGTGGAACGAGTTTCCTTCCTCTGGCTCTCTGAACAGCTGAGTCACTAACTGGCTTCAAGCAAAGACTAAAGCCCTACCTTTTCACCAAGCACTTGAATGAGTACTTTTAATTTATTAAAACAATTCTGTGATTGTATCTTTCTTCATGCTGTTATAATAGTCTTCTATCATGGATTTTGGCCTTCTTAGTCTCTGACCTGCCGAACTAGCATGAGGATATTGTTTGATAGAGAGTACAAAATAATTCTGTCGGTTGTGTTGGATAAGGGCATAGAAATGTAATTTCAATAAATGTAATAAGTGTAATTTACATAAATGGAAATGGAAATTGCCTCTGGATCCACCACTGTCCTGACCAGGGTAAAACGATTCCTGAAGAGGAATGAATTAGATCCACAGTGGGGACAGACTCCATAAACACTGAATACACGTATGTGACACACCTATGCTGTTTGAAACTTTTCTCATAAGCAATCTGTGTCTATGTCCATTAGCCCTTTATCAATGTCATTTTTTTTTTTTTTGCACATAGGTCCGCTGCTAAATGGATATTTTTAATTGGTGGTCTATTGCCATATTAAGTGTATTCAGTAGCAGCTCATCAGAAGTGTTAAACAGTTTAGGTGTTCAGTCAGCATTTCTCTTTCCTACAGGAAATGTGGAGTTGCATTTTGGGGCTTCAGCACCATCTAGTGAGGAATATCAAAACCGCATATAATACTGGCACTAGTTTCGAATGGTTTGAAACACAATGATGTGAATATTGTGACTTTACAAGTTTCTTTGTATTTCATACTCCCTTCCCAGAGACAATGTGGGAGGACCAGAGTGCCTTTGATTATGGTAAGTATTGAAGTAAAGAATCACTGATTATTGAAAACACTTCACAGCAAAAACATTCAATGAACTAAATAATAACAATCTTTATTTGTGTCCAGTTTGCCATATTTATATAAACTCAATAATAATAATAATAATAATAGTAATTTACAATAACTATAAGTTAAAGGAGCTGGCTCACTCTTCCCAGAATCCTCTGCGCCAAGTAGCAAGTTACCATTTTTGATGTAATCGATATTCCAAAAGACATCCTAGGCACGAGATCTTCAACTGTAATGTGAAATTGAAGACATTCTGTCAAAGTGTCTATGTTTTAAATTCTTTCAACCGATCCATTCCTTTTTTCGTATGGTTATTCCGTGTAACGGACTGGCCTCTCGCAGGCGGCTGAAAAGGAAAGAATAGTTTGTTCAAAGTTTCCACGTATTATTGTTACGTGGCACATTTGTCTAACTTCAATTCATGAGACTAACTCGACGATCACTTTTAATTTCTCCCAGATTATGAGACTCTGCGAACCACTGGTGTCATCCTCGCCGTGGTAATGTTTGTAGCCGGAATCCTCATAGCCCTGAGTAAGTTGACCTGCGGAGTTTACATTCATATTTACATTTATTCATTTAGCAGAGGCCAAATACCTCTTTTTTTTTTTTTTTCCTTTTTTTTTTTTTTTTTTTTTTTTTTTTACCAAAATTGACTTCAGTGAGTGAGGCAGTATAGGACACAAGTATAGAGCTTTACCAGCAGTGCTACAAATACAGATAGGAAGTGCAACAAAATACTTTGTGTTAACTGCCCTCTACTTCATGACAGGCTGCATCGCTCTATTGTGTTTTATTACTTACTTATGAAATATAAATTAAAGTAACACCCAGCTCACTCCACAATCACTCCTTTCAGAAATTCATATTTTTATCCATCTATATTTTAATCTATTTTTGTCTCTTACTAGGTAATAAATTCAAATGTTCAAAGACATCCAAGTAAGCCTTTGCATATGAGTGGACGGCCTGCTCTGTGCATGTGGAATGACTTGGAAATAAAGATGAGGCGGCATAATGAAAGAAAGGACCTTCACCCAGAAGACTCGTCTCTCAAATGCAGCCCCTGGGTTAAAGGCTTGCTAAGAGTTTCTATTGGTTCTGAAACACTGCCTATCCATGAAGAGTTTCTTTTAGTATTAAAAGGCCCTGTTTACACTTGGTTTTAAAATGTGTCTTGAGCTTTCAGGTCACAAATAGACTGCCAAGACACGCCTGTGTTCATCGTGCGTCTCCGATTTGTCCAGCTGACCACTTTTGTTCAAATTTCGTTACTGCCTACATCACTTCCGCTAGAAGGTCGAAGGTCCCCGTGCAAAATTATATTAAAACATTAAACCTGCAACATACCTTGATTATTTTCTAGCACTCCAACCGCGTACATAAGTGCTCCTCTGCATTTATTTCTAGTGTGTCGCGCTGTTATCCAAACAACCTCCGCGTAAAGCATCAATGACGTATTTTCCCGTTACGCCCGTGTTGCGGACGCATCAGCGTTTACACTACAGAAGGTTTGTGGTTAAATGCGTCCCAGACCACCTCGGCAAGTGGTTTGAGCGAATGTGTCTTGAATGCGTCTCGGGGGTGGTTTACACTTGTATTTAACGCTGTCCAGTCGTGATCATAACGCCCAAGACGCATTTTAATACCAAGTGTAAACGGGGTCAAAGTTACCTCCAAAAAGTCAGATAAACAGTGGAGTAGAATGAATATCCCCAAGCTCTGGTGGTGAATTAGAGAAAACACTTTATAGAAACAGTGTTGCACTTGTTCTATAAAGTAGTTCTGATCACTTGTGGTGTTTGAGTAATGTGTATCTGGATAGACAGTGTGTATGTGTAATGCTGAAATGCAGTGCATGTAATCTCAGTGCCTGACAACTGTCTGAAGTTGTTCTCCAATTATTGATTGGATTATAAATCAGAGCAGTTTACAGTGGTACTAATACTACTAATAATAATCTGTAAGCTAATTTGCATTAATGGACAAGTCCTGTGCTGGAGTTTGAAAGATATTTCCTGACTGTGCATGCTGACTGAAGTATTGTGAGTGCATTAGTAAGCTCTGCTGTTTGTCTGTGAGAGCACGGTAACCTCGGCTCCAACTTTTCTCTGCAGATCAAGTCCTGTGGAACGGCTTCAGCCCCCCCAAACAGAAGGTAAGATCACAATGCCAAATCATGTAACGTACTGTGGTTTCATTTGGTCATAATTTCCTCATTCATTTCTTTTTTTTTCTCCTTTTAGTACCCAGTCAGTCAGTATAGAGACTGAATTCTATGTCCAAGGATGCTCCTGAGAATGTGAGGAGAGCTGCATGGGATCAGTCACCTTTTTATTTACATTGGATTTTGGGGCTTCCTATTTCTTTCTTTGTAAAGCGTATGTCACAGTTTGCTCATTACTTTTTTTTTTCTTCAAGGGTATTACATACCAGTGTTCATAATGGAATACATAATACTCACCACTAATTGTTTATTACCCATGCACAGAGGTCCATAATGTGCTCAAATGGAGCTGTTGATTAGTGAAAAGGATGTTTGTGGGATCACATTTTTATTACAAATCTAAAGATGGCATTTCAGCAGTAGTGTATGAAATTTGCATTTCAGCTCATGTTTGGCTCTACCCCTTTGTTTTGCACACTCCTGCAGAGGATAAAATAAAACTAGGGATAGGGTGTCCCGTTTCTTTTGGGGATTGCTGGTAGTGGTCATCTAACCCTCCAGATGGCCCGTTTTTGGAAATAGACTCCAGTCGCAATGGTAGTAGAAAATTCCCAGAATGCTTTGCGAATTGAGGCCGTGTACCTCGGAAGTAGTGATGAGAATTCCGGCTCATTTTGGTGAGCCGGATCATTTGGTTCAGCTCAGCAATAAGAGTCGGCTCTTTCGGCTCCAAGGACAATTGTCTTTATGGCAGATTGGCATTAAGATTAATTATTGATTAGTTAATGTTGATTAACAAAGGAAAAAAAGAAAGAGAAAAAGAAATCACATCGTTCGCGTAAAAGAGCCGACTCGTTCATAGAGCCGACTCGTTCATAGAGCCGACTCGTTCATAGAGCCGACTCGTTCATAGAGCCGACTCGTTCACAACGACACATCACTTCTCGGATCATGGCGACCGATGCAGGGAAAGAAGACTATAAATGTAGTATATCTTCGTAAATAATAATGCAAAAAGTAAAAAAAAAAATCGTTGGATTATCTTAGTATAATGTAGATGCAAAGGAATAGGTGAATGTAGCGTTATAACAAGCATTTAAAAAAAAATCGCTATTCATGATGTCAATGGAAGGACGATTTGTGAGTGACGGTACAGTTATTTATTTACATGTCCTGTAGCGTGAAAAATGATCCAGCAACAAATTTTCCTCATTTCCCTGCTCTTCTGATATCAGCTGAAATGTCCACCTGTAGGACCACTGAAATTTCCCATGTGTAAAACCGATGACGTAATGAGTGGACCTGTAAACTTCCTAGGTGAAGATTTCAAGCCCCGCCCCTTGTAGCTGCTTTCTCAAGGGCCACTGAAGGGGGGGTTTACCAGCATGACTCTATCCTACCTCCCCATATCATAGCAGCATTTTTAAAAGTTCACAACTTTGTCATACTAACAGCGTAAACATTTGGGAGCTGGCCGTAATATGATGATACACAAATATATGACTATGCAGAAAAATTCCTCAGACTATAGAAAGTAAATGCTTGGATTCTGATATTTCTGATTAGCATGTAAAAAATGGGTCAAATAGGAAAGCAAAAGACATTTTGTTACCCTGACCTGACTTATTAAAAGCTTCTGAATCATCAAGCGGTACTTTCAGTGTCTCATTGTATCCATAAATGTAAACCAAATGTCATTGTGTACCTTACTCGAATAAACAGTATCACACAAAGAAACAAACTACAATTTTAACAGCCAAATTTAATGCCATTGCTGAAGCTTGAAACAATTCATTTGGTCAGTGTATTACATTCAAACAGGAAGTTTGTTTTAATTGCAGTGTTGATGTCAATATTAATCCATTATTAGTAAAAACAAGTATAGAGCAAGTAGACAATGTTTGGTTTCTGATTACATGAAACACTCAAACAATTATGATAAATTAACAATCATTTCATTCTGCCCTGCAAGGAAGTGACAGTATAATGTTTTTCCCCCTTATTTGAATTACAAGGCACTCGAGTCCCAGAAACCCAGTGATTCACATGAGATAATCCCCTTAGCCATTCCTACACCGTGCCCTTTTCACTTATAGAGTCACTTCTAATTTTGATGTCTTTACAAAATTCAACAGATAATCTTGTTACATTATATGTTCAAATTATAATCTAGTGATGTAGCTGATATAAATAACATCATTACCAGTCTGAACCGGAGAGATGATTACTGTGCTGAGGTCAACTTAAAAACCGTGACATTTTCACCCCCTCCAATGACTCATGAAGACACTCACATTCAAGCTATAAGTGATGAGCTGTGCTTAACCTCTGAGCACACGGTGTCAACCACAAAGGTTATACAGAGAACATACATAGAACACACAGGGCTGCTGTGTGTAAATAATTTATCCCTGAGTCAAATACTAGCAGACCATACATACGTATAACACAAAAGTAAAAAAAAAAAGAATAAATAGATTGTTTTTAGCAAGGTAACATGACACTGATGCAGTGTAGTCTACTGAGATAACTCCAAACCAATATGGTTTATAAACAATGGTGGGAAAGTCGACTTGAAATGCTACAGATGATTTCACAGAAATCACATTTTCATGAGTATTTTTACAGGAAAGGCCCCTGAAATGAAATGTGTCAGAAATCAAACGACATTCTCCAACAACAGACGTATATGAACTGAGAAAACCCTCATAAGAGGATACTATAGATAAAATCCATCATAAAATGAAGATCTGAATTCAGTCAAGGAATAGAAAACAGAATTTGAAGGCAGATTTCCAAATTCTGTCTGTTTAAAGTTATAATTTGTTGTGACTACACACTGATTAGATAATTTTTTTTTTTTTATATGGTTCTGCTCTCATTTCCCTTGAGTGAATGCAGGCCTATAAGATGTCCCTATGAGAAGTAAAGGGAGACATATTAGGACTGGAAAGCAGTCCTGGTCACTCTTGGTCCTGTAAGGATGTGATACGCCGTCTAGCAGCATTTCTCTTCTTTAAGATGAGCTTGAGCTGAGTGTTTAAAGATAAAAGAGCTCTGTGAGTAGGCGGCTTTATGTTAACAGATTATATCCGATTGCAATTTTAATCGTGCCAAGGAAAACGCTGAAGCTTCACAGACTCAGAATAGCCAATGATACACACTATATTAGAAAAATATTAGACAGCTGACAACTTAAAGGAAAAACCAGTGATCACCGCCCCTGCTCCTGGAGGTCTACCGCCCTGATGATTTCAGCTCCAACCATAATGGTGCCCGCCTGAGCATCTAATCATTACCTAAGGACCTTTTTGATCAGCTAAGAGAAGTGTGTTAGATTTGGGTTGGAGATGAAACCTGCAGGAAGGTAGATTTCCAAGAACAGTGCTGGTCACCACTGCTGTAAAGTGCTGTAAGTTGTTGGGCCTCTACAAACCAAACGCTGTGAACAGAGAAATACAACTGAGTCTTAGATCTTGCCAAGCTTTACTTGCAAAACTCATGATCACTAAATTATTAATTAGCTGCTCGTTGTCAGGTAACGGACAGCAGTTAACTGAGAGGACAGTAAAGCTAATTTAATCAGTTTTATTAACCCAGAAGCATATGCAAGCTGTTTCATAAGAGCAGAAGCGAGCTGTGCTCACCTTATCTCCTTGTTCTCCGCTTTGCAGCAGATGCACAGGCTGGTCGTTCTCCAGGTTGCGGATGCTCGGATCAGCTCCGCGGATGAGCAGCAGTCTGATCAGTTCCTCCTGATAGGGGCTTCCATGTAAACCTGCGGCCATGTGCAAGGCTGTGTGGCCATGTGCCTGAAAAAACAATGATAAACTTAGATATTAAATATAAATGAATATTATCACAAGAGTTCACACACTGTAAGTTAACAATATTGCTGGTACAATACATGTGGAGAGATGCGTATACTCCGAGCGGAAAGTGAATGGAAGTGAAGTCTCTGCATGTGTTACCTTCATGTTGATAAAGGCCTGCATGTTGGGCAGCTGGAGTTTCAGGAAAAAATTAACCAGCTGGATATTTGCCTCCTTCACAGCCAGGTGGAGTGCAGTCTTATTACTTTTGATTTCCTGAGAAAGAAAAAGATGTACCGTGGTGAAACCCAAGCAAGTGTATGACCTCATTCATTACGAAACTGCCAATATAGAAAGAGATCTTTCACTTTCTGTTTCATGTCAACAGGAATGTGAAAAAAGAGTTGTCTGTATTTCCTGCACGTGAGCTGAATAAACGGCCATGAATTACATGCACGCAGGACATATTGTAATGGAGCTACAGTAGAAAACATCTTTCTCAGTCAGGACTCGATAATGCAGTATATATTCTGGATACGCTAAATGTTCAAACGTTACAGTGATTGTCTGAGGTTTTGAGTGACCGTTAAAGCAAAAGAGTATTGTAGCTGGTGCGGAATTTCACCTGGCTGACAGGGGAAGCGCCTGCATCCAGTAGCAGCTGCAGGCAAATGAGTTTATTTTCATCTTGAGATTGCAGGTTGCCGTCGGATAGCCAGGCAGAGGATGAAGAGGAGGTGGAAGCAAGAGCCTTCATTGTGGCATTGTGGGAGATCACTGCGCAGTGCAATGGGGTTAGACCTGAGAGTGTGTGACAGAAGGAGAATCACACAGAGGCTTATTTGACCGCTTTTCCCTTTTCGAACCGTTTCCTTAACTTTACGTTGTTATTTAACTACAATAGACATGATCCACTGAAATGTGTTACCTTCAAAATTGCGAGCTTCCAGGTCCACGCCGTGTTCCATCGAGAGAATAACCTGCGAATTGTCACGTTCGGACGTCAGTGCTTTTTTCGTGCTTTGTTGAAACCTGAACTAACTGCTAACTCCAAAACATTAAGGTGAGCTAACCAAACAACCACATGACTTACATTAAGCAACGTCAAATTGTACTGTTGGCTATGATGATGTTGATGTTGTGCTGTCACTTAAAATGGCTTCCTATGGAAATGGGAATTCCTTTAGAACCGTGGTTCTCAAAGTGGGGTCTGGGGAACCCCAGCGGTCCGTGAAGCAAAGCCAGGGAGTCTGTGACATTTTTTTTATTTATTTTGTTTAAGTGGTGGAAATCACAATGTCACATTATCAAATTTATTATATTTAGGGGTCCAAGCGCCAAAGTCGGCTCAGACCTAATGTGTTCGGTGAGGGGAAATTTCAGAAACAGGAGGTTCTATGGCTCCAAGAATATCATTTAAAATGTTAAAATGAGGGGGTGTGGAATCTGTTTCACAGTTAAATTGATCCTCGGCTACTAAAAGTTTGAAAACCATTACTTTAGAACATCGGCTGTGGGTGGAAGTTTTTGTGTCTGTGCATTTAATATTGGGTCTTTTACCTATATTAATTATATCTAGCATACATTGAAGAAAAGTATTTACTGACATCCATATCCTAAAGCTGATAATCTCGTAGTCATGGAAATGCCCGAAATCCCACCAGGGTTTCTTACCAAGCACAGAATGAATGTGGTGAAGACTTTTTTTTATTCATAAAAACATCTGTATTAATACAAGACAAGAGTTTGGTTTTGTAAAACTGTGCTTTTAACATTGCTTCGCTAAAAATAAATTGCATGATAATTGATGGTCAGGCTATTGGCATCATTTGGTGGTTAATAAGGAAAGGAACTGCAGCTAGATATTACTTCATATACTACCACATGTACTGCGTTTAGGATGTGAGCTTACCTTCATGACCTGTGGAAAGCCGTATGTGGCTGCCAGGTGCAGCGCCGTTTGACCTTTAATGTCACAGATACTGATATCAGCGCCCAGAGAGAGCAGGTCCTGCACGATCTCCGGCTGATTGGCCGTCACTGCTACCAGCAATGCAGTCTGGGATACAACAGCACTATGAATTAATACACCGAGCAAAGCAACCAGCAAGAACTCGCAATATAGATCTTTGATTTTTACAGTCAAATAAGTGTGCCTCTGAATGCAGTACAAATAAAGCACTGAGAATACATGGAAACATTTCTGTGCACTTATTTGGCCTGGACAAATCGTTCATAAGAGTATTCGCAAAGGAAATTTGGTATTTGGTTGGAAAAAAAACGTTCGTATCCTGCTCGTGCTCCCGAGTGTGTTTAAATGTACACATAAGACTAACTGATGTAAAACTGCACTGATCAGCTTTGAATCATAACAGTTAGTTTAGTTTTGATATACAGAATGCGCTGTCAGCTTTAAATCCCTTATTTATTTCACTCATATTTTGTTTCATATTAATAGTGTTAAGGCCAAACCAAATACATTGTAACATAAGACTAATTATGAATGTAGGAAATCAGGTGTGATTGCCGTTTAACAACATACGCACGCGAATACAAAAAAATAATAATTTGCATTTCCTAAACTTTTGTAAATCAGACAGAATTTTTGTTTTTTTATTCTCTCAGATTCACTGACTAGAACATTATTAGAGGATTGGTAAATGAGGCCCTGTGTTTGTGCCTTACCTTTCCCCTGTGCTCCTTTGTGTCCAATGTGCCAAGCTCTTGCAGTTTCTCAGCTGCAGCAAAGGCATATTCCCTTTGACCCTTAGCAGTGTATATGTGCAGAATTCTATATCGGGAACAAACCGATGCTGTTATTATTTAGCCAAATAAACCGACTCTATGATTGTGTTAGAGGCAGAACTCATTTCACAAACGAACGATGCTATGGCATTGCTTTTGATATCAAAAGAAAACAATGACAGAGGTTATGTGACGGGAAAAAAAAGATGACAGATGATATGTTTTTAAAATTCATTCACCAGTATCCTTTTATGGTTAGAAATGTACTTTCACTGGCAGAGAGACATGTCGTGCATGTCAAATATTGGGATTATGTTACAATTACAAATCCTTTTGTACAATAGCGGTCAGGGGACAACGTATCTAACCATATAGCTCTGAAAGGTCACACACTATTCAGTTTGAACACAAGCTCATCAGTTAAATTAGTTACAGGTTTCAGGAGGGAAATGCCAATCCTAAAGACGACACTAAGCACTGCAGTCCTGCATTCTGTATATGAACGATAAAATGAACTGAAAGAGTATCCCTCCATTCTGTTGCCCTCACTCACGTGTCTCCATCATCGTCCTTCCATGTGGTTCCGCTGTAATCCATGGCCTGCAGGAAGTGCCGCGCCTCATCCAGCTTTGCCATGTCCATCTGGGGCCTAACTGACAGACTGCAGGGACCTGCAGATGCCTGAGTTCTGGACCCGGAGGACCACAAGTAACCAGAGCTTGGACCGCTTATCCCCTGAGTCCTGGGGTCAGAACTGGCACTGGGCATGGCTGAGGTCACTGGACACTCTGAATTCAGCTGTCGCAGCAAAACCAAAGACAAAGGTTTGACATATTGCATTTGAAGTAAAAGAATTCAGTCCACTTTAAGGTGCTTAGAAATATTCGCACCACGCATACAGAGTACAACAAACATGTCATATACACTCACTATCCACTTTAATGGGAACACCTGCACACTTGCTCATTCATGCAGGTATCCAATCAGTCAATCGTGTGGCAGCAGCACAACGCGTAAAGTCATTCAGGTACAGGTCAAGAACTTCATTCTGTGCAAACTCCAGAGACCTGTTGTGTTTGAAATTCCCAGTAGATCAGCGGCTTCCGAAAAACTCAAACCGGCCCATCTGGCACCAACAACCATGCCACTGACAGTTAAAGTCAAAGAGATCACAAATGTTCTTCATTCTGACGTTTGATGTGAAAGTTGACCTGTGTCTGCATGACTTTATGGATTGCATGATTGGCTGACTGGATAACTGCATAAAGGTGCCGGTGTTCCTAATAAAATGGCTGGTGAGTGTAGATACTGTACAAAACTAGTATCTGAACTCCTTACAAAATGCTGTGGAATCTGTGCACTCAGACAGTCCGGCAGTGCAATAGGGTTATAGCTGGGAAGATGAGGGTCAGGAGATGTTAAGCAGTGGCTATGTACTTGAGCAGATGGGAAGCTGAGAGCACCTGGAGTGTCTGTTAAATAATTTGGACCCACAACAGACAGGGGGTTGCACTCTGGAAAAGCAGAGGCGTGTGGCTGCATAGCCCCCCACCGGTCATATCTCATCGCTGTCATGTCTGGGTAGCTGCTGTTTGCACCTGTAGAGAAAAGAGACAGCTTTCAACAGCAGGGATCAATATGCGAGTCTCCGATTACTCTCAGAATTATTTTATTGGGCGTGTGAAATTCCCTGATGTGTGTATGAAGAGGTTGTCACTTACTGGCAGAGAGATCTGATGTTGACACCTAATAGGGAAAAGATCAGATTATTATTGACTTTCAGTATTCAGGCATTACTCAGTCTCAATGACATGAAGGAAACCTCATACTGGAACGTTAAAGGTTTTCTTAGCGCGTGTAAGCGTGCACTCACTGGGATCGGCGCAGCAGCACCAGCGTTATTGGTCGCAGAGGCGCAGGTCGGAGACGCTGAAGACGTCTCTCGCTTTCTCTTCTGCTCCAGGAGCTTCTTCACAGTGGGCAGTGTGTAACACGGCTTCTCCTTTGGCGCTGCAGACCAACACAAATGTAACGGTTTTCTGTATTATCCGAGCAACAGCAACGGCAACAGCCGAGCGACAGCAAGAAAAACAAACAAACAAAGAAACCCAATTGCCTGTGAGTTAAAACATTCCCTGTGGGGCACTAAGAAAGTCATTAATTAATATGAAAACGAGACTCATATGGCTGCTCACTTTTACAATGCTGCGTAAGATCAGATTCTCAAAAGAGTCATGAACTTTCTTATTTAGAGGAACACTGATCAAAAGCAGCAACGAGGAAGATGAACCGCGAGGCTGTACGTAAACGCCAAACGTTTTATTTTCTGCATAAATGTCAAGCAACTCTATAATCCCACTTAGTGATTACATCTGGATCTGAGCAATAGTCATCTATTCTGATTAGTAATTCGACATATCTAGACATTAAAAGAGTAAAGTCTTCCGTGTGACATCTTGTTTTTGTTTTTAAAGAGCAGACTGCCGTAGCTTTGTGCTTCCCCTATTGTCATCTTTTACTCTAAAGATATGTTTGTGCGCTTTAAAAAAAGTCATTTCCCTTGGTTACTCACCAAAGGAAAAAAAGCACAAGAAAAGAAAAAAAAGAAATGCAAATATTGGAGGGTTTCCAGTGGTCATCAGCTACAGACAGGGAGGAACATTTCTTCAAAATCTCAACCTCAAAAACGTGAGATAAGTCTGAAATTTCCATCAGAGGTGTTTCGCTCTCGTCACACAAACCATGAGGAAAGTATTCCATTAGGAAAAGAGGTGGTGAGGTCATGTTGAAGCTGTTCTCCTCGGCAGACAGCCGAGGCGAATGTCGCAAAGCATTTTTCTGTTTCCTTTGCTCCGTTACGCTGCGTGGCCAACCACATCCTTCCGACGTATGGGGCCTCAGTAGTTTCTGTTGCAATGTCTAACACTCACAATTAGTGCTATGTTGGCAGAGCTTGACTTATTACTGCTAACATATGTCTGGATTTTAAGAAGCAAGTTCTGTACCAAAAAGCTAGCTTTTTTTCATCTGATCTATTCACAGAATGAAAGTCTCCAACACGAAGTCTTTTTAGAGGTTTATTATGTTTCATTATTTAAGAAAGGATCCGTTCAGAACTACTTCAGCATTTTAAGTTACAGAATTGTATTTTTAGTATATGACTTCAGTGATGTCACTTCTCTACCTGTCACTGGAACAGAACGATGCAAGCCAAGAGCTGGGCTGAGATGAATTGCTTTTCGCTTTCCATATCCCCTTAGAGGGGAAAAAACAGCAGTTTCTCTGAAAACCACTGAAGTGAGCAACTTTCATGGCAGAGGATTGAAAAGAGGAAGACGAGGCACGCCGAGGCAGTGTGGAAACTCCACTGTGCCTGGCTGGGCTTGGAGAATTCCCTTTCCAATCAGCCGTTTTTTTAATTGTTCTCCTCTCACTTTTGTTTCACTTTACTCCTACCAGCCCAAATCTTCAAACACCTCACCACCACGAACTCGCAAAAGCACTCACACACTCAGTTTTACTCTCCTCTACCCAAACCTGAGAGCATAGGAAAAGAAGAGCTCTGCTGTTCTTTATTTAGAACATGACACACCAGGTCACCCATGTTTTTAACAGACTTGTCATAAACATGCTCAGCCATTAGTTGCTGTCATATCCTGTATTTTCATCAGTAAACAAATGGGTGCATTAAGGGGTTTACCAAAACACAAAGGACATCCCTGATTAGTAAGCATAGAAATCATGTCAACCGTGTCAGCCCTATGTAAATGATCTTTCTTTCTTTCTTTCTTTCTTTCTTTCTTTCCAGCTTATACTTTGCTAATGTGTGATTAATGATATTCGGAACCCACCCAACCATATAAAATACCAGCATATACCTTTTAGATTTAGTACAAAATTGAATTGCAATCACCGGAGATCTTTGAATGTTGATTGACAGTGATTTAATCTGAAGCAAGTACATTTGTCTCACATAGCTATATGACCAGAAAGAAACAGATATGATAACCTATCAGAGATGTGTTGATATCTTCAGTCATCCATCATCATTATTATCAGAGGAAATCTCTAATGCTAACCTAATCTCAATCAGTGACTTCAAATGAGATCATCCGCCATGGTGACATTACGCACGACCAAAGATGATCTTTTAGCTTGACCCTTTCGGTGTGTGGTCGTGTGCGCGCGCGACGGCAGGGATACCCTCTACGCACGCAAACGACGGAAATCCCTGACCAATGAGTCACGCGCGTGGGCGGGGCGGGGATTCCGCCGCTCGTGTCCCCTGCTACATCCGCAAGTGGTAACGCGCTGTCTGTCTGTCTCAACAACGGTCTGGTGAATTTCCTATTTTCTCACATACTCTAATACAGCGTGTCATTCAATCAACAGGTTTAGGAAATTTGATAAAATAACAAAACATCATAATAACAATAATAATTAAAAAAAAAATCATCAAACTGTTCTCAGTTACTTCACCATCCCCCCTCCCTTTTTTCTTAAATGGTACGTTCCTCCATCGCACACCTGCTTGCGTTCTCTCTCTCTCTCTCTCTCTCTCTCTCTCTCTCTCTCTCTCTCTCTCTCTCTCTCTCTCTCTCTCTCTGAGATAACGGTAGGTTAGCCATGTGTAACAAAACAGAAAAGCTCTGCTCATAGCTACATTCCGAGTCCCACACCTATTTTAAACGAGAAGTGAAAATAAAGCTCGGAAGGGAGGGGATAGCCTAGTTTCTCTGTGTTTCTGCTTTCACAACATTAACCTTTATAGCCTTTACTACCGGGGTTCCTCCAAGCACATGAAGATCCCCAACTGTTTATTACTCACTGAAGCCAGGCAACTACACGCTTTACACACTCATACCATCAAAACTACTAATACAACGCCTTTAAAATAAAGGAGACGTGTTGACAGTTAAACACAGGCTTGGATTTTTAGGCTTTATTATATTTAATAATAAGAAGAATAAGAATAAGACATAATAAAGCATTCACTGGGGGAATTATATACCTGAGACACCCTAAAACGAGTATTCACGTTGAACAGTGAAAACTGAGATAGGGTATAAAGTGAATAACATTATTATTATTATTATTATTATTATTATTATTATTAGGACTGAAAGCCGGTTACTCACATTTCTGTAAGTGCATGTCAAGACTCCTTTTTACAGCAGACTGTAGTTTTCAGCTCGCCACGCCAAGTGAAACAGGTTATTTAGTCGTTTAGTACGGGTCTCTTCGCGTCTGGACCTGGTACTGCTCTCTCTCCCTCGCTCAGGTGTCGGGACTTTACACTGTGTACACACGCGCACGCGGCTGTGAGGGGCGGGGCCAGGGGCGTGGCTTAACATAGAGGAAGTTTCTTTTTGCCTTTCGGCTTCCATCCAAGCTCTTTATTTCCCATACATTCCAACGTTATATTATTTGTGAATTTAGAAATTGGGATTTAGGATTGTTGTGTTATAATGAATGTAACCAATTATGAAATAATATACGAGAATAAATACAATAAATATGATCATATGACGCTGTTCTTAGCTGTCATTACAAATGTGTTTAGGCTAATTATTTTGTTTTTGCCCTGTTTCTTTGTTTAATGCTTTATTTAGCTTTGTTTGTTTGTTTGTTTAACTAGGGGGCCAGCCAAAATGTTCAGAATTCTTTTTTTTTTTTTTTTGCCAGGCAAATATACATAATACTTTAAAGCATTTAAACAAATAAAATCGTTTTCTTTAAAAAAAAAAAAAAAAAAAAAATAGTTCATTGTTTCAGCTGAAGGAATACATTTTTTAAATAAAAAGTAAAAAAAAAAAAAAAAAAAATCTATAAAGCATTGTATTTTATTACTTCATATTTTACATATGTATTATTTTATAGAACATAGTACTAAGCTTAATAATAATAATAATAATAATAATAATAATAATAATAATAATAATAATAGCTGTCAAAAAGAAACAAATAATATTCAAAGCAAAACAGAAGAAGAAGAAACATGACATCTCAGAGATGCTCAGCAGAAATCACTTCATAAAATGGTGAACAGGCTTCTCTTCTTTTTTTTAGATCAATGTTTTATAAAATCGGTAACTTCTTCAATAATTTCTGCTTAACAAGTTTGTGAAGAGAATTTTAATGAACGTTTTCTTGCTTTATTGTTTGTGGAGTGATAATTTTTGTAGTTTATATGTGCTTTATATAGCCTTTTGTTTTCTTTCTGTTAACATGTTATGCTAATCACTGAAATCCTGCAGTGTAGAACTGTGTGTGATCTATCTATCTATCTATCTCTCTATCTATCTATCTATCTATCTATCTATCTATCTATCTATCTATCTATCTATCTATCTATCTATCTATAGAACCTCACACGTTCAGTTTACTTGAGTCAATTGCCTTTAACTATAAGTTAAAAAATGGATCGCTTTGAGTACAGCTAACTTGTTAAATATATTTGAGTTTATTTAACATACTCTTATACTGTTACACTTACTTAAATCCACAAAGTTAAGTTTAAACAACTCAGGTTAAGTCAGGTTTGAAGTGTTCTTTTGTTTCGAAAGCCATGTTAAAATTAAATCAGCAGCGGACTCAGAGTCTGTCCCAGAAACACCGGGTGTGAAGTAAGAATACACCTTGTTTGCGACACCACTCCATCACAGAGTACCAAGCACAGACACATTCACTCACACCTGGGGCAATTTATCCTAAACACTCCACCTATTGGTATGTTTTCGGGAAGTTTTTTTATTTGATTACTAGCCACAAAGTAATCATTAGCATTAAAGGTAGCAGTTGTTGCCAGTCAGTCATGATAGTCTAATATCTGGACCTCTATAAGGAATGGATTTGATGAAACTGAACCTTTATATGTTTTAAATGAATACCTCTGGCCTATAACTAGGCTAACTAACTGAACTGAAGTTAAGAGAAAGAACACACGACCACGGGTTTTTGTATGAGATGTTAAGTAAAAAAAAAGAATGTTTAAACTACTAGTCATTAAAACTTGAGTCACAAGAGTTGTGCTTACTTAAAACAGCACACAATCAGATTAAGTTCTTCAAACAATGTTCAGTTACTGAGCTGTCATAACCTTATTCGGATAAATATGTAAATATGCCATTTAGACACATCTGAGAAGTGATTACTCATTTCATTTGGTCATTTCCACTGTAAAGTTTTACATAAATTTAAATAAATTAAATCTGCTTTGATATAAAAGGTACTGAAGAGTAGTAATAACACAGTAGTAGTAATATTGAATATGAATATGGTCCCCAAAACATTAATCACATGTGTTATTTCCTTTTTTCCCAATAACATTATATAGATATGCCTTCCCTTGCCTTACCTTCCGTGTATGAGGAGATTGTGTTTTCTCCCAAGTGTGTCTCCTTCTAAGATCCTAATATGAGGACAATTGGGTATTACTGTTTTGCCAGACTTCTTTCTGTTCAAAGACATTGATCATGTTCAATAGTTATCAGATGCTAAGAAACAGAAGCAATAAGCAGAAATACAAGGCATTAATACAAGAAATACAACATTATATTTAGAGTCTCAGGAGATTAATAACGGCAATAACCCCGTCAGCTAAGGAACGTTCCTGTCAGTTTAACCCTCTCTTCCACTCACTGGTTGTGCAATATAGCTAGAGCTCAAGGACGGGTACATTTGTACATTTGACTACAATGTTAGAGTGTCACTGATGTGTTCTGCTTGGATCTGAAGCGCAAATCCCATTTCAGGCACTGGTCAGTAGATGTGTTTCAAGTTACATTTTTCTAGAAGTCCAAACTACTGAAACTGTATAATAAGATGCAGCTGTTAATGGATGTGAATAGTTTTCTTGTCCAATGAGCTTATTAGAATCTCCATTATCATTACTCTTTAGTCATATAATAACAACAACAACAACCATAATAATAATATTAAGTGATTAGAGTATTTTATGACAAATTTTTAGAGTCCTATGAGGAAAAATGCATCTCTTCACTGAGAATCCAAACAAACAATTCAAACATAATGGTTTAATAGAGAGAGAATCACATTAAACACTCTCACTAACAGGTCTCACCTTTACAGTGTTTTGGGGAACTGGATAATGATTTTTCACTGACAAAATACACTACAGAGAATAAATAATAGTTATTATTTATATTACAATTAATAAAAGTGCTTGAAATCTCCCTTTTTCGGATTCCCCTGCGAACGCAAACTGCCTTCAAAAACAATAAAATGCCTCAGACTGAACAAATAAGTACGACTGAATAGTTGTCTTTCAAAGAGTTCAAGTGAATTCAATAACTATGAATTGTACTGGACTGTTTAGAAGTACTTACTAGCCACTATTTTGTTTTATTCATGTTAGAAAACCTGATCATGAGAAAACCTGATTCTAAACTAAGATACACAGTATGATCAAAAGTATAACACCTGAAAATCACACACTGAAAATGTGGTTCTTTCCCAAACTGTTGCCAAAAAGTTGGAAGCCCAAAATTGTATAGAATTGCTTTGCATGCTGGAGCATCACACTTTCCCTTCACTGGAACTAAGAGGCCCAAACCAGTTCCAGCATGACAATGCCCCTGTGCACAAAGCAACCCCCATGAAGACATGGTTTGTCAAGGTTGGAGGGGAAGAACTCAAGTAACCTGTACAGAGCCCTGACCTCAACCTCAATGAACACCTTTGGGAGGAACTGAAAAGCTGTTTGCATCCCAGGCCTCCTCACGTGATAAACAGTGTCTGACTTCACTAATGCTCTAGTGGCTGAATCAACACACTAACCCTAACCCTAATCCTAACCCTAACCCACAGCCATGCAAAATGTATTGGAAAGCCTTCCCAAAAGACAGGAGGTTATTATAACAGCAAAGTGAGGACCAACTCAAGTATAGCTTGGCCTTGTAGACTGCATATTGCGTAATACTGGATGAACAATACGGGTTTTTCAATATTTAATGAAGAGGGAGGCTGTTAGCAGAAATTGATCTTACTGGCCACATTTATGGAACGCTAGTTTTCTAAACATGAACCATCACAACTTCTGTTTTTCTGTTTTTCTACTGCACCACCTTGCAAACCTGTTGCATGATTTTATTTCATTTTATTTTATATATATTTTTAATGCGTGTTACCTTGGTTATATTTACATTTTTACAAATGCACCTCTTGGCACCATGTTAAAACGTGTAAAGAAAGCTTCTTATTTTATGTTGTCAGCACATTGTCTGCTGCTGACAAACAGAAATCTTGAATATTACATATGATGCTGAACATGATCAATGCTGCATTGGGCTTTATTGATTCTTTGTAATCGTACTACAGGTTACAACAGATTACTATAGCTTATCATTTGCTGTGTCACCTTTTTCATTACTCATCATGTAATGAATACTCCTATCATTTCTCCGTCTTGTGGTTGAGAGTTTCAAGTACGATAGGAAACTTGAGCTGAGCAGAGATAGCCTTGCTCACGTACGTTACATTGAATCACGCAGCACGCTATACTCATGACATTTTGACGCTTATTACGTTTGAAGTCGTAATAAAAAGATAAAAGTTGTGCTTGTTCATAAATGGCTTAAAGTCCGTGACAGTGCTTTTCTCCGCTATCATCAAAAACACTACTTGCTGGAATATATTTTTGAAGAATGGTATTCATTGCTTCAGTGTAGTTCCAGTGACTTGACTAGAATCTTGGTCGAGGCTCGGTGAACACCACTACTCCGGTGGCTTGTGAACATGCAACACCATACTGAGGCTTTTTATGAGGTTTTATATTTACAGAAATAATGGTAGATGACCCAGAGTGACTTACATTTACTTCATTTACGCAGCTGAGGGTTAAGGGCCTTGCTCAAGGGACCAGCAGTGGAAACATGACTGAGATTTGAACTCATTGCCCTCCAATCAGTAGTCCAATGAGCTACGTATCTTCGTTTTAATAAGTCACCTGTTGATTCCTATCACAAAGAATTCATCCTCTTTTTGCTACATCAAATCTAAGTATATAAGAATGGAATGTTTTCCTGCTCCTTTGAGGTATTTATACAGATAAAAAAGAAAGTAAATCAAACATTTCGACATCCTCTGAATTATTTCAAAATATAAAATTTAATATAATAAGATAAATAAATTAATAAATATAATATAACATATAAGAAAGTATTCACAGAGCAAGCACTGTGGGAAAATCATGTCCAACATGCGCCAAATTTCTGTATTCAAATGACTTTCAATTTGTGTAAACCCACCGGGTCTGACCTAATTTCATGCTGGAGAGTCAAAATAACTGAAATCGGTTTTTTTTTGTGAAGCAGCACTCTCTCACAGACTAAATGTTTTTGCTTTATTAAATGCTGCAACGTATTGTAACAATTTTAAACAGCTGCATATGAAAGAATTAACAGTGCTTCTATCAATAAGTTTTATAGACACAAAATTCTTATTTCACCTCATGTCAAATGAAAGGTAAAATGTATATATTTAATGTTTGCCTTTTATTCACATGGTGATAATTATTCAATTGTGAAAATCTCTAGAAGAAAAATTTCAATTTTATTAATATTGACAAAAATACCTTGAATACAATGTAATCATGGAAATTGCCCCATACATGAAGAAAAAAATATATCTATATATATATATATATATTTATATATATTTATATACGTCTGGTGCCTCTGATAAGTCAGGAACTGTACTCACAAATAAACACAGATTAGTGGTAACATGCAATCCCTCAGGAGTGAAATTAATAGACATTTGCAATTTAGTCATGACGTCTCGCTCCAATAGAGTGAATGGAGTATTAGGGATAACCACAAATATGTGTAAAAGGTTAACCTGTTCTTAGCCAATTAATTAAACTTATGTTTGTGCACTTTAGGATAAATTTCCAGCGAAAGGTTTTGGACATGTAAGAATTTGTAATTATATTTGTATTAACCTCTATATACTTTTCTTTTACTTTAAATCAATTATCTTATTGTTAATTTACCATATTTTAATGTGACTGATATACTGCATCACTTATCACTTGTGACGTGACTGTTTCGCTGTTCATCGCATTCATATATAGCTATTTCAGAGCTGTTCCCAAATAACGCATTTTGTTAGTTTATCAGATTTTTACACTCAACCCAGTAGGGGAGGTGGGATTTTAGTCTTCATCTGAAAACAGCCAGTCACTCAGTTGGGGTTTTTTGTACCCTGAGGGATGGTGGGACCAGTCGAGCAGCGCTACGGGCTTGAACAGGGTGTGGTACACTGCAGGGTGTGATTAGTTCTTTAAGGTAGGTGGATCCTCGTAGTGTTGGAAAGGAGAAACCCGCATGAGTGAGTCATTTTAGTGATGTGAGAATAGAAGATAGCTGGTTGTGCAGGACCACCCCAAAAGGTTATGTGCAGTGATCGATGGTGAGATCTGAGAGTTGTCCAGGGAGATCATGAGATTTTGACATGGGGTTGCATCTGTAGGGACGTACAGCAGCTCACTCTTGCTCCGATTTCATTTCAGATGATGAGCCGGTATCACGACGAGATGTGTACAGAACCATGATTAATGGAGGAAAGTAGAGAGGGGGAAATGGAGATTATTGATTCTTAAGCTCATTAGCGCCACCAAATTTCAACCTTTCTGCCTCCCCTTTTTTTTTAAAGCTTTTGAATGAGTTGATGAAATTCACCACACTTTTGAGCACTTCAAAACATAGTAAGTCCAGGCATGGCATTTTCTCCTCTTCTAATTTCCTATCATTAAAACAGCAGGAAACTTGCCATTTTAGTGATGTGCAGCTGTTCGGCAATATGTCTACAGATTTCCTGACCACGAGTCATCCAAGAAACGCATCCTCATCTTGCAGAACCTGGCTAAGGCAACTTTTATCACATCCTGTATAAATACATTACTGATGAATACTTTTAAATGCCACATTTAGATACTGTTTTGAACACAACCTTGAACACACCCATTTGCTCTCATAATACTTGACAACATGTACTTCTCATGACTCATTAACACAATAAGGCACTTAGGGCGTGTGTTACGGTGATTTTATCAGAGGTGAGGGAGTTGTTAGGGAAGCAGAGCGTATAAAATGTACAAAGGGTGGGCTGAAGAATCTTTCCCTCAATAGCCGTGGTGTCCTTTTAGTCAAAACGGGGTTTTTTTTTACCTGCACTTATAAATAAGTTTACTTACAAATAATTTCATGAACAAATAATGTAACCAATCAGCTATACATTTTAGGCTAGTTCGTTCTTTGAGTGATTTGCTAGTTTTTAGTGTTAAAATGTGTGATAAAATGCATTCCATACCGTAGTTTTGTCAGGTTTGTTTCAATATTTGTCAGCATTTTTATTCCATATATTTTTGCATTTGAGAGAAATGCAAATTTCAATAAATTAAACACAAATAAATAGTATGGTATGAAACAGCTTTTGCTTATTGTATATAAAATTAGATATGTCTTCTTCCTAGTTCACTTGGAAATTTACACTTTTAATTGTGCATGTCTCATTGTTTTGTGTATTATAATAATTATTATCCATCCATCCATCCATCCATCCATCCATCCATCCATCCATCCATCCATCCATCCATCCATCCATCCATCCATCC
>JAQQZR010000033.1:4660706-4680120 GCA_030068235.1 Notoglanidium macrostoma
TGTGTGTGTGTGTGTGTGTGTGTGTGTGTGTGTGTGTGTGTGTGTGTGTGTGTGTGTGTGTGTGTGTGTGTAATTGCAGTGCATGTTTTTATATCTTGGTAGGGACCAAATGTCCCCACAAGTACAGTGTATAGTGATTCTTCACAAAAACTGCAGCTTTGCAGTTCCAAGCCATGTTTTGTTTATAGTTTAGATTTAGGTATAGCATGGCATTATGACAAGCGTCTCTGTGAGTGCGTGTGTGCTCTTTGTATGCATTCACACCAAAAGCTGTAGGCGATATAACTAACCATGTAGTCTGGGTCACGCGCACGTGTGTTTAATAATCTCAGTAATAATGATATGTGTGTCAGTGCTGTTATATAAGCCACCTTCCTCGCTTGAAATGCTATACAGCCTCAGCGTGCTCTTAATCGCTTAACCGAGCACAAGCACAGCATGAATAAAGAAAGAAATAAAGAATAAGAAGGGCTGAATTAACACCAACAGTGTCGAAGGGTTCCTGCAAGTCTTCAATGATGCACCAGCTAGTCATGGCAAACAGCAAGCGACGCGCATTAACAGCTTTGCTTTCTGCCTTTGTGCATTTTCACTTTGTCACACTGGCGTGTTCAGACTCGCTGCTTTTGAGAAAGTCTCAAGCAGAGATCGATTCAGATGCCCCACTTCACTTTTTCCTTCCTCAGAAGTTCAAGCAGGAAGGAAAAAAGCACCGTTTGCCATGCAAACTTTTAGTCTATGAAAGATTAAACCTTTGTATGATCCATAAATATGAATCCAAAGAATTTTGTCACAGCAGAATCCAACTTTTTTTTTAAATAATTAACCGTGTTCAGTGTGTGCGAATAAGCTAGGAAGTTTGAAAAAACAAGGTTTAGCTAATAATCTGCCTTTCTTTAATGAAACTCCAGCTTTCACACAGGTGCGACCTGAACCAGGCCCGATCTCCATGGAGACAGATGACGCAGTGAAGACTGTAATGCGCGTACACGCTGAACTCAATTAGAGCTCGTGCGCTGCACCCAAGCAAATTATGCATCTTGTTTTGCTTCGGTTTGATCTTTTTTAATTTAAAAAAGAACAAACAAACAAAAAAAAAAAAACATTAAATAGTAAGAAATAAAAATGCAGCGTGTAACGTGACCTAAGTTTACCCTAGCAGAGAGAATATTAATGGTTATCCCGATTGAATAACAAGCAAAACATTGGAGGCTCCGCCCCCCAGCCGTGATAAATACACAGAGCGAACTTTCGCTTTAGAAGTTGACTTTCAAGCACCTAGGAGGGAGAAAGCAGCAGATAAAAATGAGGTTCTGGCTTGTGCTCAGCGCGCTGATCTTCGCCCTGCTGCGGAACAGCACTGGTAAATATCTTAAATAATATCATGTACTTCAGAGACGATTCATTTCAGATTATTTTCCACTGTTGGTTTTCTAGTTTGTCCTTATTCAAATCAAAAACCTTCCCGATAGCCTGCTGAGCTTCCCTTCTGGGAATATCTTAATAATGAATATACTGTTTATAGGTGTTTATGTCAGAAATGAGCGAAGCTAATTCAGCTCCCAGGTAGCCAAAACATCACATATATCTCTAGAACTGCACAATGCTTTGTTTGTTTACTGGTCAACTAAGGACAACTGTTGTCCCTGTGGCCGAGTTTCTCTTCCTGGGAAAACCCCAGTTAAAGTGGAATTCAAAAATGGGAAGAGAAAATAAAAAAAAAATGTCACCGGGTCATATGAGGGAACTGAAGGTTTACAGTCTTCTGCACATTCTGTTCATAACAAGAAGCCAAACAGCACCTGGGTTTCCCCCACGCCTGCATAAACTGCGCCATAACAAAGCAGCTAGATTCTACTTCCTGTTTCTGTCCAAGCAGCTGAACAGGTTTGTACACTTTTCCCCACTAATTCTACAGCAGAACACTGAGGACAGACTGTCACTTCCTGTAACAGCATAAATAAAAACCAAAAAACTAACTGAATACAATTGGAATTCCCATTATAATATAAACCAGGATTCACTTAACCCTCCTATTATGTTCATTTGTCAGGAAGAAATGTTCAATTTGACCCGGTGCATTTTTAATCATCCAAAAGGTGTCTGAAAATAAAAAAATCCTAACAATAGGATTTATACTAAATCCTAAATCAGTAGTTTCATACTAAAAAAAAAAAACCTTAAACTATTTTTCCTAAATCTTCAAACTTTAAAACGGGTCAATTTGACCCGCAACATAACAGGAGGGTTAAATATATACGGGGGTGGGCAAAGGTGGCCCACAGTTGTGAGTGTGTGTAACAGAATTTATTTATTGTATTATTTGTCTTCGGTTTTCTTCTTTGTTATTATCATGATTGTAATAATCATAACCTAAACGCCTTTTTTTACTGTAAACCCGCTTTTGCTCCCCCCTGTATATTATATAGGCCGACTATAGTGTTCACGTTGTCTTCCGTACATCAGCACAATGCAGCAAGTCCACCATCTCACGAGAGTGGAATAGCCATTTCCGCACATGACTTTGTTTACTTAATGTGAATGCCACAGGGACCTGGAGGGCACGACTGGCACAGAGTCCAGGAAGTTCCCTTGATTGTTCGTCTTCCTAGTTTCTAAGGAACCGACCCGGCTCCTTCGAACCTATCAGCCCAAAATGTTCAAAATAATGCGTTGTTTAGATTCCAGGATTAATCATAACATTATTATCTACATTACAAGTCCAAAGCATGAAAATCAGGCAAGGTTTTTTTTTTTTTTTTTTTTTTTTTGAAAAATATCTTGCAGCCTGGTTAAGTCAGTTAACTATTAATATAATTAAGCAAATTGTAATTGCCATGAAATCTCCGTTAAACAGCCCGAGCGTATCCGGATATCAATATTCCATGTCGATATTGCACATTTATCTCAAATGACATTATTACAGGCCTGGAAACATTTTCGTTTTTCAGAAATATTTTATTGCTTTGCAGGGATATAATGTATAAACTAAAAACCACAATGGGATAGTTTAAAAGTCCTCCGTGTTTATTAATCAAGGTCCCTTAAATGGAAAAAAAAAGTTTCGATTAATTCCCACTCCTGATTCAATTACTTAATGATCAGAAGGATCTGAACGAGTCAATTTTAAGTCACTGGTTCTATGTTAATAATTAATTAATTAATAATTAAATTTTTCCAATGGAAGCTGCGCCTACCTTTAGTGTATATGTGTGTTCATGTATATGCTGATGTGTGTGTGTTTTGCAGCTTCGCTGTTCGTGCAAGGTCCTACTGAATCTGTCGTGGAGGGAGAGAGTGTGACTCTGGAATGCCTCGACTCGGAATCCGAGTTCAACATGACCTCCGTGCACTTTGAAAAGCTGTCAAGGGTGAGGTTCAATTATAGTGATTAGACATGATTAAATGCCTAATAGTCTACTTTGTCATAACTACTGTATATACCAGGAAGTGCGAAGCAGACTGGGTGGCGCGGTGGCGTAGTGGTTGCATATCTTTGTCATGGCATGAGCTGGTTCGCTTAGGTGACTCATTATCATGGTGATCAGGTCTCTGCAGTGTAACCCTAACTGATAAAAGGGCAAAAAAAAAAACAACATCAGACTAGGGTTTTGTTCTTTAGGAAAGCTGTTCAAAAGAACAACCTGAGCAAATGCCAGGGAGCAGTGTGTGTTTTAGGAGGCCACGGAGAACATTTATTACTTTGCTTAATTAACACATCACAGCGATTGGTCTTGAGAGGATTCATGGCATCTGCCATGGCACAGAAACTGTGTTGGGTGGCATCGAAACTCTGCGTTCATTAATTCTACAGATCTATGCTCAGTAAAGCTGTCAAACATGAACATGAATCCTCATAAAAATCCTCTGCGGTATGAAATCTGTGTTCGGGATTTACAGCGTAGTCAGGGGCGCTAGGCAAAATGTCTGATGTGAGTTGAGCGCGTGAATGGCATTTTTAAAATTTTTTTTAATTTTTATTTTTTCTCCCTACAGCACATGCAGATGTGGCATCGGCTGGATATGTACGGGTACGGCTATTACCGCCGCTGTTTCTGGTACGACGCGGACGTGAGGCGAGAAGACGGCCATCTGCTTCTGACGTTGGGAAGAGTCCAGACCTGGTCTTCTGGAATGTACCGCTGTGTGTCCGACAACATCACCGACCTGGACAATTCATCACTGCCTTTCAAACTAACCGTCCACTGTGAGTTCTTTTCCTTTGTTCGCATTGAATATCACGTAGACACGGACATGTCTCATGATTGTTTAGCAATGCAACTGTACGATTGCATTTTAAAGTATCTTCAGATTAATTGGCATTTTTACACAAAATGTCAGGCGTGTGCACCGACAAATAAGCGATGGAAGTCATGCGACCGTGTTAAACCCACAACCTGAATCGGATCTGTCAAGTGTACCATGTAATTACACAACGTGAGATAAACAGCGTTGCTGATGTATGATGTATGCGTGGCGAGCGTCGCTCACGTGACGCCAAAATAGTATTTTGAAACTATGCTGCCCATGTGGGCTGTGGCAGAGAGAAAATGATTGTTCTTTCGAGATGACAGAACAGGGCTTGATATTGAGTAGCGGCTCTGAACGGGTCGATAGTGGTGGCTTCTCAGAAAAGTGCAGTGAGGTAGATGGAAGGATTAATGGAACGGGTCAATACGCACACATGTATGAAGAAAATATCCATTACCCGTATCATTATGGTGAGCCGAGACTTCAGAGCATATTTATTATCGCTACTGATCAGTCTCTATAATCTGGCACAGGTTAAAAAAAAAATAGGCATTATAGGAACATGCTAACTTTCCGGTGCTTCGTATGTAACATAACAGATGTTTACGTTAATTTGAGTATGTATAAACTGTATGCTAGGTAACTGTAATTAGCTCCACCATTTTTATCACGTCTCCCCATATTTTGACTATATTTAGTAATCCACTGCTTTTCCACTAACGTCCTCAGATTTAAGAGATGTGTCCGTGAACAGAGCAGGCGCCAGCATGTTCTCTCGCTACCTCGCCCCACAGGATGACCTGCGTGTACCACTAGGGGACGATGTGGAGCTGGACTGCTCTACCTCTGCCTCGGAGACTCCTCTGTACTCCTGGCTCAAAGAGGTAATGGTAGACGTTTCAGGAACAGAAATGTGACGTTTGAAAGCTGTAATGATAAGGAACGTATTTGTTCCGAACAGTGTCGCAAAGAGGTAGTCGATTTTTATCAGGCAGTAATTTTGCCTCCTGGTTGTACATGGAATTTGTAACCCAAGATGCTCAAGAACGCATCAGTAATGTAAAGAAATGCACCCGAAAGCAACGAGAACGTACAGCGCGCCGATGGAATTGTGGTCAGCTGCATAAAAATTGCACCCTGCGTTTTTTTAATGGCCCCGTCATCTACAGAGTAAATAATAATAGCACTTGAATGGACCCCTGTGGTGCTCCTTTATTAAACTGTAAGAACGCCATCAGTGAGCATGAGTTGAATTCCTTCGCTCGGTGTCAGCTTAATGTTATTCAGAGTACATTACAGAAATCAATGAAGAGGACATTTCGTGACAGCAGGTTCTCGGGATGGCAATTGCTAATTAACATTACCAGACACATTGCAGAGGATGTCTAATTCTTCTTGATAGAAATGGGGCCTTTTATGGGATTTTTATGAAGAAAGAAAATCCTTGATCCCATACCCCAGTTACAGTGTCCGTCTTCGTTCAATGCCCTTCAGTGCTTGTATAACTAGCATAACTAGTAAACAGGAGAATGACCTGTTTATGCTTTTGTTGTGGTGGGGAAAAAAAAAAAAAAGGCAGCAGGATTGATAGTGGTGTAGCAGCAGGTTTAGCAGATCGTGAATAATCAGCTCGACTCCTACTTTAGCATCGTTACACTTGGTTTGACGAGGCACGAACGGCGTCCCGTGCCGAAAATAATTTGAATGGTGATGTTGATGCTCTCGATTTCTTTTCAACCGTTTTCTTGCGGTTCCGGTTCTGTAGTACTTCCTCATTACTCTATTTTGAACCGTACACTACAGGATAAATGTGTATCCGTGTCACTCTGCAGGGAGAGGACTGGGTAGTTCCATCCAGTAAGCTGAAGCTGAAGCAACTGAGGGAGCAGGACAGTGGACAGTACACCTGCACGGCTCAGCACCCAACTGTGAGCTCCCTCACCAAGAAACGGACCATCAGCCTCACTGTCCTGCCAGGTCAGTTACACCTGCACGAGGCACCACGGGGCTGCTGACAAATAAACGAATTACTCTAATAATAGTAATACTAATACTAATAGTGATCTACTAATTGTATTAGTCTACTAATAGTGAGCCTAACTGATGTTCATGTTAATGTGTGTGTTTGAGTGAGTGACTATGACGAGTCGCTGTGTCTAGGTGTGTTGGCTACACCTACGATTAAGGTTAAATGGTTGGGTACAGCTCTGCGTAGGTAGACATGTGCTTAAGAAGACTGCAAGAAGTAATAAGGAAAGAAACGACACCGAAAACATGTTTGATTTTGCTTTGCTTTGCGTTTGTGCGTCACAGAGGACGCCGCATGGTATGAATCGACAACCGGCCGGATCGGTCTCATCGTGTCTGCAGCAGGAGTGGTTCTCTTGGTGACCATCCTCTCCATGATGGTCTTCCTGTGCCGCCGCGCCAGACAGAACAAGAGCAAGGGGCCGATGTAAGTAGCACACACGGGTTTGCGTATACGCACACGTCGAATATCACATCTTCGCTGACAATTCCTGTATTTTGATTTTGAGTAACAGGACAAAAGGTAACCGGGTTTTGCCATAGAATTAGCAAATACGTAAAATGTGGTTAATGGACGTCCATGCTAAACGGCATGAAGACATTAAGGACTTTGCTTCAAATGCATTTTTAAGATTAATAATGAACCTAATTTGGGTAACACGCTTGTTCTTTCGAGCGTCCTCATCAGTCAATATCATCATATATACGAACACAATTATTCACTCCATCCATTGTGTAACATCCTGTAGGACATGCAAATGTGTGGAATAGTGCAAATATCATCGTCATAGCGGTGAACGTGTTCAAGGGTTAAGTGAACGTACATGACCTGTAAAGGAAATTTCCTGTTAAATGGATTAAAAAAAAAAAAGAAAAAAAAAAGGATTTCTGATACAGTAATGGGCTGGGACAGGCAGTTTTATTTTTTAAAGTTTAGTCAGGAGTTATGTTCTTCATGTTTTAAGTTGCACAGAGGTTGTTCGGAAGCACACTTTACCATTGAAAAAATGGTACCACGTATCAGATGATCAGGAATAGGGCCACTGAGTAAAGACGTGAGGACTGATGGTTCGGCTCCATTGAAACATTTGACTATTCCTCTTTTCTCTCCTCCAGTGATGACCACTCCCAGAAGAAGCCTATCTACAGGAACAGCGTGGAGTCTCTGCCTTCCACCGCCGGAGACAAGCAACCGCTGGTGTAACGAGGGAGATGGAGAGAGGTGGAGGAGGACAGGGAGTGTTGGTTTAGGAGAGAAAGAACCTGCTAGATTGGATAAGAGATGGTTTGCTAGTGAAACACAGGCCGTGAATTGAATTGAAGACGGTAGGAAAAGGGTGTGTGGAAAAGATAGACAGACATGATTGTTTCATAGTAATGGTTCCAATTCAGCAGGTTCGGCAGCACTACTCCTGAACAAAAGATGGGCAATTTTCTCTCTATTGATTTCACAACCCCACAAAAATTGAGATTCACGCTTGTTGTCAAAGATAGGTACTGCGTATGCTGGTGTGAGCTTTAAATCTCTGATCATTGTGAAGTATAACCGCACGCAAACCCTTTCCTGCTTGCCATTCTTCCAGCCTTGAGTTGTAAACAAGTCTCTTTCACTGGCGGCATCATTTTGTTAGACGACCATTCTGGTATACACAATATACCACAGGAACTTTAGGTGAAGTGTTTATTCTCGTGTTTTCTATCTGACTTGACCGCGCCTTCACTCAATGAAACTGTAAGACTATTAAAAAAAAATAATCATGATAGCACTTTAAATCTTTTGCACTATGTTTGATCATTCCTTTGTACTTTTAGACGTTAATTACATTAAACATCTTTTCAAACACGTATAAAACTCGTCATCGTTGTTACTTATGAAATTTGGACAAAGACGCCTGAAATGTTACAGCAGGCTGTGGACAATAGCCCTCATTTATCGGGTTTTTTTTAGTAAAGTTGCGTATGAATGTTTTCATAATGTTTCATTCTGGTAACAAAGGCTCATGTGCGGTGCGACAGAAAAACTCTCGCGCTATCGTTGAGAGATTGTGAGTTCCGATCCTTATGGAGACCTTCATGGCCGGGAGCCAAGCAAGCAAAACTGGACAATCACAGCAACATTAGCCTATCATGGCCAGCTGTGAGATCACGTACAGGAAAGAGGGCAGATGGCGGTTTCCTCCGGGTCTGTTAAGCTGCCCCGAGATGCAGCAGTTTGGAAAACAGAGCTTAAAGTATGAAATGAGGACAAAAAGAAAATGAGTGGAAGTTATTTTGACACCAATAAAAAAATGTTGTGTAGCAGCATAGCAGTAGCTGAAAACATCTGGGGGATTTACAAGGGGAATTAGATGTGACATGAAAATGGAGAAGAAACATGAGGATATGCGTCAAAAGGAAACCTGATGCATTCGGGAAAAAGCCAAAGATGACCTGTAGGACACTAGGGACTAAGTACACGATACAGATTGAGAAATATCAGCTCGAACACTTATCAGTCACTTATCGTTATCAGGGAACTGATGCCTAGTTTTCTTTAATTATTAATATATTTCCAACATTTTATATTCATTTAATTAATACCATTATGATGAAACAACTGTCTTTATAGCAAAGCTTCATTAAATTTGTATGTGTAATTGAACAAACAGCAGCGCGAGTCATATATAAAATTACAGTCTGTTATTTTAGTGAGTGTCCTTCCACATTAATTTTCACCAACTCGGGAATGCTTGCCGGATTTGAATGTCTTCGTCAATGAGCAGGACTTTCATGAAAAGCATATTGTGTTGTGGAAATGCTCCTGCAAATAATTTATGAACGTATGACTCCATTTGTTCATAGCCAGCTTGATAAATGAGGCGGAGGTCTGTTCGTGATTCATGGAAATTCCATTATGTGCATAATTCCTGTACATCCGGGACACAGTTTCTTCCTCTAGAACTCACTTAGGCACTGCTGCAGCTCTAGTTTTGAGTCCTTTGTGTTGTCTAATAAGAAGAGGATTATGCCTCAGGAGAACCTTCTAAAGTAATGATTTCAGACAGAGCAGGTTTAGGATCATCATGAAGAATCACCAAATCTATAAAAACATATCCCGCCAACCCCTGAGGAGTACTCCATTATCTGACACAGAGTGAAGACACTCCTGAGACCGCTGAAGATTAAAAATCACCAAAGATGTAAGGTCTATGTGTATGTGTTTAGCACATAATTAGCTTAGGGCTGCCAAACTACAGTCTTTTAATTAATGCAGGGCACATTTTGGGCTTTCAATCGATTTATATCTTCTGCTCTGATCTTAAGCAGAGCAGAGTTTGATGTTATAACCAAAGCGAAACAAAAAAGATCTTGAGGCTGAAAATAACCCGAGGCAGGCTCTGGTTGTCAAAAAGGTCTTCGGGGAGGGTGGGCTGGTAAGATGTGGTTTGGAAGGTTAAGCTCGACGAAAGGCAGTACTGGGTATAAACTCTTAACGGGCGAGTTGTACTAGCAGAAATGGTCCCATGGCAGGTTTAGCTATAAAAAAACTCGTATTAAAAATGACATAAAAGGCCTATTATCTAAGTGTGCCGCATGAATGGTACCTTACTTAATATTCTACAGCTCTTCTGCCCTCATCTGGAATTGGCTATACAGCACCCATCCATCTTTAACAACTTCACATCTTATATTATCTCTCATATGATGTTAACTGTAGTCAGGCGCAACACTTCATTAATGTCCATGCTTTCATAACTACTAATTTGATTACTGCTCTCCGCGCCATTTTATGTACGATTTTATCACTGTGCGGCTGACCAGAGGCTGTCATTAATAATGTAGAAGCAACTGCTTTTTTAACAAAAACTCTCCATTACAGAGCCGAGCCACGGAGCACAACTGGGAAAATGTTATTGAGTTGATTTTTCATGTCCTTTATATCCTACCTTGCTAGAGCGTTTGGTTCTAAACGAGGTGGTGGTGTTCAATGGGACCGTGTCCAAAATCTCTACACAAGTATTTGGAATGGAGAAACAAGCTACACTTACCAACCACTTTATTAGGCAATCCTGTACATACATTCATACAATTATCCGATCAGCAAATCATGTGACAGTAACACAATGCAGAAAATCATGCAGATGTTTGCCCAGTCTTCTGCTGTCGGGACCCATTTGCATCAATGCGTCATGCATGAGATGCTTCTCTCCTTAGCATGGTTGTAAAAAGTGATCATTTGCATAACCATAGCTTTCCTGTCAGCTCGAACTAGTCTGCCCATTCTCCTCCAGTCTGACCTCTCTTATCAACCTGCCTGCTGAACTGCCACTCACTGGATGTTTTTGCACCATCCTATGAAAACTCAAGAGTCTCTTGTGCCAGGAGATCAGCAGTTTCTGAAATATTGGTCATTAGGATTGAGATAAGATTTCCCCACCCATTCTTATGGCCCATGTGAACATTAACTGTAACATTAACATTAACCTGTATCTGCATGATTTTACGCATTGTGCTGCAGCCACACGGCTGGCTGCTCGGAGAACTGCAATAATGTGCAGGTGTTCCTATTATAGTGGCCTGGGAGTGCTTTTTTTTTTTTTGCACCATTCATTTAAGTATAACATTTCAGTACAGCTAGTCACCCCTACAACCATGTTGGTATTGACCAATATGCTTTATCTTTTGAAATTCTTTGCTAGCAAAAAGGTTTTTCTCATATCAGGGAAAACGTTTGATGTATTTTAATGTCATGGTGAGTTTTCATAAACGAAGTATAGAAATCGGATATATTCCGTTGCATACTAGTTCACCTGCGATTGCCATCTCTTAGAAGTTGACACATCGCCTCCGACGTTATGTCCCGCAATACTAATGGAGTTATGGGACGACCTTTTTACCTCTAATTCGTCATCCATCTGTATTTGTCGTTGTTGCATTGTTAGTTTATTTAAAGGTACGGTAGGTAATTTTGGAGAAACTAGCAAGACTATGCAAGATTTTGGAATTATCCAAACAAAAAACCCCACCTCCTCCCTTCAGCCCTCCCTCCGAAGCCATTGCTCCAAAACACATGAACGAGAATATTTTAAAATGACTAAAAATATTACCTACCCCGCCTTTAAGCTGTTATAAATTATGCCACAAAAAGAGAACAGCAGGACACCTGTCTCCTGTTCAATATTGTACAGTTTAGGCGCCGCAATAAACTATGAATAAACTCCCTGATGAAAAACTGACATGATAAATACACTCACACTTGAGCACGGATTTATAGACCCATTCAATTATGCTTTTTATGACTCTCAATAAAAAAAACACTATGTACCATACCAACTTCCCAGGCACAAGGTGACCAATCCTAAAATAATTCTATTTGGTCATGCTGTATATTTATTCACCCAATATAACATGCACCCAAGGAGATGTTTCGTTGTAGGTATCTCAATTAACATGGAAGTGAAATCATTTACACACGCAAGGCCCTGCAAGCTATTGAAATGAGAAAACATTTCCTGCGCACCACCTTGTTATCCGTCAAGGCACGTTATTGTTGCCAACGGCAGTCTGAATCAGCATAGTTTTACGAAGACACCTGAGAAAGTGTTCCACAACAATACACTTTCAGGCTGCACTCACAAAAGAAATATAGTGTTATTTGCAACAAAGCAGAGTGTGAAGCCTAAGCAGAGCTGAAAACATCTCAGCTTGGAAATGTCTTAGCAACTAATGGTCACATATCTCTGTTTGGCGAAATACACGAGGGATTTGACATTAATAACACATTTCCAAAAAAAACCCAATACATTGTTCTGAGACTTGCCTCCCTCACACCCAGATGTCGCACCTGGTGATTCAGGCACAGGTTCCGGATCTGCCGCGACCCTGATCTGGATAAAGCAGAAAGTGAGCAAGTGAGTGTTGGGTGCTCAGCATTTCACTGTCATTTTTTTATCGCACTCTGTGTGTATGTGTGTGTGTGTGTGTGTGTGTGTGTGTGTGTGTGTGTGTGTAAACAAAAAGATTGTCTCTTCCTAATTTGTGGACGTCGGCGCCGATTAGCTGCTCCCTCCAGCTGAAAGCTGAAGGTTGATATCGTTCCCGCTCGTCATCTCAGCTCAGTGAACACGCATAGCATCAATATGGAAACTACAATATAAGGCTGATTCGGGGAAAATTTGAAACCCCTTCACAAACATCATGACCTGATATACTGGGAACTTGAGAACAATATAGCAGTTCCTTCACACTCCAAAGATTCACTCATGGTTACTGTGGTAATGTTAGATAAAGATCCTGTAGTGTTAAAAGTCCTCTATTTGGTGGTAGTTACAGCAGTTCTGTACAACTCAAGATCCAATGATAAAGCTATTGTACAACCTAAAAAGCTCTCTACAAACACAGTTAAGGAATAAAACATGACAGGGCGCTGCTGTCATAGTTGAATACTCAACGACAAGGTGGGTGTTATGTGGCATGACACAAAGAGAAGCCTGAAGTTGGTTATTTTCTAATAAGACCCGGTCCCCAAGTGTGCATAGCGTAGTAATTTGTCAACGTTAACAATAGTAATTTATATCAGATCATACATTTTATCTGTTTATAGTTATGTTTAATGTTGTGGAACATCTGCCAGAACAGTTCCTGTTATCGCTTGTAATATAACAGCTATAAATAGTCCTTCCATCAACAGTCACATTTTCTTTTCTTTTTTGGCAAAAGGACAACGGATGGGGCAGCACGGTGGTGGTGCACGGTGGTACAGGTTCTGGATTCAAACCTGCCAGTCGACTGGAGCCCTTCTGTGCCAAGTTTGCATGTTCTCCCCATGCCTATGCAGGTTTCCTCCCACAGCCCAAAGACATGCGGATTAGGACAGCTGGCTACTCTAAATTACTCATGGGTGTGAACGTGAGTGTGAATGGCTGTTCGTCTCTGAGTTAGCCCTGCAATAGATTGGCGACCTGCTCACGGTGTACCTCTCGCCCGATGTCAACTGGGATTGACTCCGGCTTCCCCGTGACCCTTAACAGGTAAGCGGTATAGATAATGGAAGGATGGAAATGCCGTTCATCATGTAACCAAGTTATCCTCTGTCATCGAGGCTTTAAATAATGTTGTTGTTTTTTTTTTTTGTTTAATTAAATCAATTTATTATTAAACCTACATTATGTGGAATGCCTGCTATACATGTCCCTCGTGAAAGAGCTGTTACTATAGAAACCATGATGTATTAGAACAAGGACATTGATATAAACCTGTGATTTGCCCTGCAGCCGGCATTATTGTCAGAGCTGCTGTAATAGAAAATTGATCAACACTTTCTGACCAGTCATTTGAGAATTCAACTACTCTCCTTAACTGCTGAGAAATCATTCAGAGAGTTTAGGATTCTTTAAAGGTAAAAGCAGACAAAATAAATATCAGGGCTTGACAGAGATTTACTCCACTCGCTATAAACTGTAATAGCTTGACAGACAGATAATCTTATGACAAAGAACAGCCATGATTTAAAACCAGTGAGCAAATAAAACAGCCAATAAACAAATAAGCAAGGATTAAAACACAAATGAACTCTCATCCTGGAGTGATGGAGACCAGGGGAGGACAGTACCAGTGTTGTGATTTCCCTGGTCAGGCCTGTTTGGATGAATTATCAGTTCATTATCAGGTTCAGTAGGTGACAATCTCATACGCTTGCTTACTATCATTGTTCACATTGCTGTCCTCTGTAGTCCTGATCAAATGCAGGTTACGCTGTAGTCCTGGACTCATGATATTCCCTCGCACTGCACTGGGCTTCAGCGTTCTATGCAGTGCTCCTTTAACCCTTAGCGGTGTAGTTCTCACGACTCGCCTAGTGGTGTCGCCAAACACAAGCTTTGCAATACGCAATTACAGCAAGCCCCATCCGCTTTATCCCTGCACACTGTAAAAGCAGTGCCTTTAGGATGACGGCTCTGTGCCTTGCATCAAGTCCCCAGGTTCCTCACAGACCATTTATCAGCCTTGCAAATTTAGTAAAGCTAGCGAAGGGCTAACCTTGATTTAAAAAACAAAAACAAAAACATGAAAGATCCCTGAATCGTCCAAATCCAGGTAACCTACAACACTGTGCAGCACGCATTCTGAGTTCAATCCATTTCATTAGCAAAGCCCCAGGAGTTTTAGATCAGACTATAATGTGTTGGGATTGTAAAGCACATCCTTGTGGTCTGTAATGTCGTTAATGCGTGCAGTTAATCACGTTTATGGCGCATTGATTTCAATTATTTTAAAAAGGGGCTGGTTTTTTACAATCTCTCGTTTAAATTGCCGACTAAAGCCCGCCCACGATTACCTTTCAATTGACATGAAAACCCCGCCCAGGCGTCCTTTCCTACGCCGCTATTGGTCGAGGCTGGGGTTGGCCACGCCCCCTCCTGCCTTGACAGCAGTGTGAAGTACACGGTGGAAAGCCGACGCTTCCAGCAGCAGCTCAGTTCAGCAGCTCAGCTCAAAGTGGCGTGAGTATGTAAGAACCAGGCGATTCCAAGCGACGCTGGAGTTCAGAGAAGAAACTTCACCCGTCTCGGGATCCGACTCGAAGAGGACTTAAATACGGAAATAGAGCTGCCATGGCGTTCTCGTGCGTTTGGAAGTACTGCGGTGTATTCTTCCCACTCCTCCTGCTGTCCTTCCTGCGCACAGGTAAGACAGGATCCTTCCTTCTCTGTCCCTTTAATTTGCACGCGCACCGTTTGCATTGCACCGTCAATCTCACACCGGCTGCTGTGTATGCCTGCGTGGTGTTGTGCGCGCGTGTCAGCTTGCACAACCTTCACTCTCTCCACATGGCATTTTATGGAAACGTTTGTCAACTACCTGCTGATGAAGCAAGAACGCTTCATTCACAATTCAGCCTAACTAACACCACTTTTAGTTTCCTTTTTCACGTCATTCCGCTTTAAAACTGCTTCATTCCTCAGTGTATATAGGCTGTAAGCTGACACACTTGAGATCAGTTGTCGGATTCAAAGCGGATGCTGTACGTTTCAGTGACTCGGGGTAGAATGACGTAATAACACGGCTGCGTTCCAAGGCGCGAGCCTACGTACTAAATAGGAAGTCAGTGTAATAAGCCTCATAATACACCTTCTATAACCGTAGTGATGCGGTGCGGGTGTACTACTATGCTGACACACGTTTTAGTACGATGGTGTGTGGTTTGGGACGGAGCCATAACCCTTTCTCTTCCCTTGATTTCTCTCATTGTTCTCTCGCGCGCGCGTTTTCTAATGTAGCCTGCTCGTGCTACAGTCACTGCTTCCTGTAATCAATTATCGTGTTTGCAGGTTAGGCCCAAATACTCCTATGCATGACCTTTTGTCACCACTGTGAAATGTAAATGAATAATTTTATATATAGCTGTTTTTTTTTTTTTGTTTGTTTGTTTTTTGCTTATGTCCTTATTTAGATTTTTGTAAATGAACTTACTTTAAAATGTTTCAGTGTGA
Source organism: Notoglanidium macrostoma (assembly GCA_030068235.1). NCBI lineage: Eukaryota > Metazoa > Chordata > Actinopteri > Siluriformes > Auchenoglanididae > Notoglanidium > Notoglanidium macrostoma. Next base: position 4,676,459 of record JAQQZR010000033.1, read on the forward strand.
GTGCCAGTGGTCCCAGTACAACACACTTGTAATCGGTGTATACATATACAAATGAGACGGATCGCATGCTAAATATTCTATTCATCGCTGCACGAATCATGCATTAGACGCAAATAAACAAAGGTCGCTGTAAAAGCTGAAAACATCCGGGACTATTTCGTGTGCCTTCAGAATGACCCTAATAAATACTTTCTCTTCCATTTGGATTGGATTTGCATTCTTGCTTTTTCCATACGACTCGGTCCTGCAGAGCTCCTGTGCTTTGTGTGAGCCCTGATGGTAGACGAGCATGGCGGAGTTCATCATGTCACCCCTTGTACGATGGATGGCGTTGCCTGTATGTCTCCTCTGCTTCCTCCTCCTTCTCCTTTAGGCTTCTGCGTGCAATCCCCAATAGGGCGACATGTTTCACGCTTGCCATGCCATGATAAGTGCATCTCCAGGGAGTTCTGGGACTAAAGCAGAGCTCAGCTGTGCTCCTATATGGCCAGAGCCCAGTGTCGTGTAGGAGTTAACACACCTACACTACCAGTAAATGAATTCATGAGTTGTATCAGGTGTGCGAGAGTGGAGTAATCACTGTGCTGGACCGCAGCCATATCACACTTCCCGGCATTTTTTTATTTTACAGTGACATCTGAGAATTTATTTTTCATTGCTTTAATTAATCACTTCCATATGTGTGGAAGGAAAACTGGATTCCGTTGTTGTTTTAGAGATTTAGATGCAAAGCTGTTTGATTTCGAATGGTAGCGGCACAATCCAAATAAAAACCTCTTCCTAGCCCCTTGCTTTTCTGTTTCATACAGCTTCTCGAATTAGTAATGGCTCCTGATCATTTTCATAGCTCGTTTCCTCCATTCTTTCTGATCCCCTGTTTTTTTTGCCGCTCTCATGCTGGGACGAGGCGTGGGGTTGAAATATAATTTGCTACGCTTTAATAAATGGAGCTCACCAGGTCATGTGGCAACCCGCAGTCTAGCATGCGGTTCAGCTCCCAGTGTGTGTTTGTTATGCATGATGGGCTGCATGTAGCTTGTGAGTGTGCGTGTGTGTCTGTATGTGTGCGTTACTCACAGGGCTCCTCGTTGGACGGCTGAGGCTGGGAGGCGGTTCGGAGATCATACTCATTAATCTCTTTGGTGACGTGAAGCAGTGGGGGAGGGAGAGGACAGCGGAGAGAGAGAGGGGTCTGATCGCATCATGTCGTCTGGCAAATCAGATGAGAATTTCGATAGCAGATTTACATGGCGTCCTTCCCACCGCTGGAGTACTGGATGGTAAAACTCATTCAGCAGAGCGGTGGTGATGAAGAGAAAGAGAGAGAGAGGGAGAGAGAGAGAGAGGGGGAAGGTGCTACCAGCCTACCAACAGTTGTGACTGAAAAAGAATAAGGGAAAATGCAGATGGAGAGTGAGATAAGTTGGGCCCGAGCCATGAAAAGGAGAGAAAGAGCGTGAGCGAGTGAAAAGCATGACAGAAAGAAAGATGGATTCATTTAGAGCAGTGGTCTTTAAACCAGTCCACAGGGCCCCCCAGACAGACCACGTTTCAGTTCTATCCCAAATCACACAGCACAGGGCGAGAGCAAAGAGCAGCAGGATAATGAACCTGGAACAGAGTGTCTGCTCTCAGATAGGCAGAGCGGAGACAAGAGAGATGGAAAAGAGAGAGTCGCAGAAAGACAAGAGTAAAATGCAGTTGTGTGTGTGTGTCTTCGCATGTGCATGTGAATGTGTATGTTTTGAATCATTCACCTGACAGCTGATTCCCTGTTTCCAAAGCTTTTGTGACTGTGTGTCCCCTCAGGCTCGGGCTAGCAGAAACACGTTGTGTATGCCTGAGATCAGTCCAATCCCTTGCTGTCTCACACACACGCACGCGTACACAATGCACGCGCACACACATAGGCAAAGCGGCGTGACGATCCCTACTCTGCTACCGCCACTGCTATTACTTTAGCTTTCATTGGCCTCGTCTATTTAATCACCTCAATTTGTTTATTTGGTGGAGAGCAATACGCGAGTCGTTCACTCGAATCTGTTTTCATCATTCGCCTGGACTCTGTCAACGTTTGCTGCTGCCAGAGGGCCAAATTGCCTGCAGACTGTAAAAAAAAAAAAGGTCTTCTTTGAATTTATAGTACCATACACACACACGCGCGCGCACAGTGATACACATGAACTGCTAACATGCATCAATTACAAGAGTGATTTGGAGGAGCAGGCCAGAGGACTGAAGTTTTCGTTTGCAGAAATGTCCTGTGCTTATGTCAGCCAGTTCGTCTCAAGCTCCGTTGCCTTTCACAGATGCTCATCAGCCAGCGTTGGCATGACAGAGGTGCGAGCCGTAGGCTCCACTCCTCCTTATGTTGTTCTGAACACGGCATCTCCACTTGACACTGTTCCCAAATGCCTTCAACATAAACCGTGGTTTATCCTTTGATCCAGGCCCATGGGCGTATAATTCTCCCGCTAAAATAAAGATGTTGACATTTAATTAAAAGAAGTGAGCCCACCTTCCACCACCGCATTCAAAGCGGCAATCAAGTGAAATCCTCCCGCATGAGCAGAATCCCAAAGCCTTTTGTTAGATTAACTTCTCCTCTTCGCCTGCGTCTGTGCCGCAAGTCGAGAGCAGCCGACGAAAGAACACTAAGTGTTCCGTTATTTTCGCTAATTATTTCAGTAGATTGCTCATTCCAGGGTAGCGTTATAATACTTAGTTGAAAATCTCAGAGGTGGCTGTGAAAGCACAATTAAAAAAAAAAAAGGGAAACGTAAGTGAATTCCATACTGTAGAATTATTTAGACAAGGAAAAAGCCTTTCTGTGTTTCTGCAGCAGACGATGGAAGAGATGTTCGAGAGTGGCCGTGAAAACATTTAATTGCATTCGTGCATTGCATTCACTCTTCACAAGTAGAGAGACAGAGAGAGGGAGAGAGGGAGACAGAGAGAGGGAGAGAGACACAGAGAGAAAGGGAGAGAGGGAGACAGAGAGGGAGGGAGACAGAGAGACAGGGAGAGAGGGAGGGAGACAGAGAGAGACAGAGAGAGGGAGAGAGGGAGACAGAGAGAGAGAGAGGGGGAGACAGAGAGAAAGGGAGAGAGGGAGGCAGAGAAAAAGGGAGAGAGAGGGAGAGAGAGAGGGGGGGAGAGAGGGAGACAGAGAGAGAGAGAGAGAGAAAGGGAGACAGAGAGACAGAGTGAGAGAGAGAGAGGGAGACAGAGAGAGAGAGAGAGGGAGAAAGAGAGACAGAGCGAGAAAGAGGGAGACAGAGCGAGAGAGGGGTAGACACAGAGCAAGAGAGAGACAGATCGAGAAAGGGAGACCGCGAAAGAGATGGAGAGAGGGATGGAGCGAGAGAGAGGGAGACGGAGCGAGAGAGAGAGAGAGAGCAAGAGAGGGGGTGGAGACGGAGCAAGAGAGAGGGAGACAGAGAAAGAGAGAGAGGGAGACAGAGAGAGAGACAGAGCGAGAGAGGGGGAGACAGAGACAGAGCGAGAGAGAGGGAGACAGAGTGAGAGAGAGGGAGACAGAGAGAGAGAGAGGGAGACAGAGAGCGAGAGAGAGGGAGACAGAGAGAGAGAGAGCGAGAGAGAGGGAGACAGAGCGAGAGAGAGGGAGACAGAGAGAGAGAGAGAGGGAGACAGAGCGAGAG
>JAQQZR010000033.1:4706798-4723926 GCA_030068235.1 Notoglanidium macrostoma
AATAAAAATAATTATAAAAATGAGATAAAAATATAGGTAGTACAATAAGTCAAATCAAGAAAGTGAAACGGGGCTGTATGTGTGTGTGTGTGTGTGTGTGTGTGTGTATGTGTGTGTGTGTATGTGTATGTGTGTGTGTGTGTGTGTGTGTGTGTGTGTGTGTGTGTGTGTATGTGTATGTGTGTGTGTGTGTGTGTGGATCTTTCCGCTCTGTGGTTGTGGGGATAAATCCTGATTGCCGGAAGGGCAGCTCACTGGAGCTGGTAGTTCGGGAGGATTGGCTCGTTAATTGGAGCTCTGAGCTGCGTCTCCCTTGGGATGAGTGCAGGAGAGGTGTGTGTCTGTGCGTGTGTGTTGCTATTCCTGACACTAGTTAAGCACAAGCAGTGATAGAGCTGTTTGACGGGATGAAGGGGGCTCATGCTGCTGAAAGCCCTACGGTCTACGGTGTCGCCGAATCGTTTTTCAGCAGGATCTCACGATTGCAGATGCGCAGCCATTCACATGAGGCGACGCCAGGGAAGTATTAACAGCTTAAAATTAATTTACTGCAACCAAAAATTGGACTAATGATGTGACAAAACCATGGGCACACACTTGCTGCTCCATATGGCATGTCACGAGTGATCTCATAATAAACAGATGCCTGTAATAATCAAAATAGAGAGCAGGCTGTAAAAGCAAAGATATCAATAAATTAATTTACAGATTCAGGCAATGACTGACTGAAGGTTTTCATGTGTCAAACTGACACAAACTTGCAAGCTGTTTTACTAGTAGGGTCTATAGACGATCGCGTCTCTCGCATGAGCATTGCTGGGGCGTGCGAAATACAGAGTGGAGCTTATGCAAACTAATTTAGCTCCCGTAATGTCATTTACTAAGGATTTCACCGAATACAAATACATTTGTCTGAATGAACAGATAATATGTCCTGATATGAATGCAATATAGATACAAAAAAAGAAGGAACATTATTTTTGCGGTTTGCGCCATTTGCCTTTCTGAGCTTCAGAATAAAAGCATATTTCTATCCAAAGATCCTGAAATTCACAAAAGAACAATGGCGCTGTCTTCTCCATAAAGCCTGCGCAGACGACACGCTGTGCACACAGCAGCACCTCTCTGCTGGGCTCACGAAAATGTTCAATTCCGTCATTTTAATTTAAGTGAAAGACGTTGTTGTTTGTTTGTTTGTTGTTAATAAATAGTCATTTTACTGGAAAATCATAAAGAAATTTCGATTTTCCCCGAACCTCTGATATCTCAGGAAAGTAACAAACCTTAAAGTAAATTAATTAATTCAATAATAAAGTAAATCTAATAAAATATCAGTCATTGGAAATTGTTGTCAAGTTCACTGATTCGCAAAAGCAAGCGCTCCAGAAGGTTTCACGGTTCCATGAAGTTTTGTTCTAAAGATTAGCTGGCTGTTGGAAAATGAAATCTTTTCCGGGATTACAGTGATTCAGCAAACAAACAAAAAAACCCTGAACAACCAACCAAAAAAAAAAAAAAAAAACCAAACAAAACCCCCCCAAAACTTTCCAGTTTAGTTCACACCCACATCCGTTTCAAAGCGCATTGGAGATAAAGCTGCAGATAAGCGCAGCACTAAACAGATGCAGACGCTGATAGGGGTGTTGCGTTAAACCTCTACAATTCGCTTAACCTGTGTGTACAATTTAGCCTCACAGCTGAAAATCAAATCATACCATTCATGATTATGGCAGTAAATCTAAATAATCGGTCCATCGATCCGTCCATTATCTATAGCGCTTATCTGGGAAGGGTCACAGCGAAGCTGGAGCCTTAACTGACATAACGTTAATCTACGCTACCAGTCAAAAGTTTGGACACCTTCTAATTCAATGTTTTTTTCTTACTTAAAAGACGCGTCATGTCTTAAAGTAATGACGGACTGTTGTTTCTCTTTACTTAGTCGAGCGGTTGTTGACATGATATGGATTACTCCAGTTGTTCAATAGGGCTGTTATAAACAATACTGTATTTTTATCATTTCCCATTTACTAGTTACTGTATGTCTCAAACGCATTAAGAAGGCAGGAAATGCCACTAATGAGCTTTTAACGAGGCGCACCTGTTCACTGAAAAGCATTCCAGGTGACGACTTCATGACGCTGGGTAAGATAACGCCCACAATATCATCACGCTCAATGGGGGCGACTTTGAAGAATCGAAAATATGAAACATATTTAGTTTTTTTTTACCCTTTTTTGTTTACTCAATAATTCAGTACACGTGTTGCTTCATAGTTTGAGATGTTCAGTGTTGTTTTACAATGTAGGAAACAAACAAAATAAGAAAAACCTATGAAAGAGAAGGCGTGTCCATACAGAGACGAACAACCATTCACACTCGCATTCACACCTATGAGCAATTCAGAGTAGCCGGTTGCATGTCGCTGGGCTGTGGGAGGAAACCGGCGCACCCAGAGGAAACCCACGCAGGCATCAACGCAGAGCGGTCCCGGTCGGCTGGCAGGTTCTTCCCTATCAGACTTCTTATCAGCACTTCTCATCCAGGGAAGGTGAAAGCTTACACATGCTGTCTCTGAGAAATGTGCGATCTTTTTGAACTGTCTTTTATGCACTGTCTGGATACTTAGGATATAACAGATGCCCGGGATGCCTGGCTAGGATCACTTTGATTGACAGGGAAGAGAGAAATGTCATCCTTTCTGCACACAGATCTTCGCATGCATCATTAAAGGGGCCGGCTCACCCTTCCCAGAAGCCCCTACGCTAAGTAGAGAGTTGCCATTTTTGGATGCCATTGATATTCCGCTGTGTTAGGTTTGAAAAACAACGCAGCGGCATCCTAGACCATCGGTGAAATTGAAATTGAAGACATGTTGTCAGAATGGTTGTATTTTAAATTCTTTAATTAGACTAGCGATCTTCATGGATTAACCTGTTTCACCACTATTTATAGGAGACCATAAAGTATTGCTGTGTTTTGTTTTCATAGCTACACAGTGGTCACGCAGCACCTTGTAGGCTTTTTCTTTACCTTGGAAATCTGGGACATGGTATCTGCGGTGATGGAAATTGAGCCTATACAGTCCCGTTAAAGCTAAAAATAGGAAGAGAATGAGGATGGCATCTACACTCCGACTGCGTGAGAGCGATCATCTGGGCGTGCGCGTGAGACGACAGACGAGAGCTAGATTCCTAATTGTATGCGAGTACTCATTTGCTGAGTGGCACTGACAGAGATGCTCGACTTGGGTGCACCAAGCGTAAATCCTCAACGACATGCGATAATAACGGCCCTCGGCGTCTGTTGTTTTGAAGAAGCTAGGGCTGTGTCGAGTTTTAGGAAGCGCGAGAATGAAAGGAGTCGGGTAGCGCAGAGCAAGCTGTTTTCCTCTTACTTGTCCTTAACAAGACTATATCATGAGCTGTACATCTAAAATCACGCGGTCCTTTTTTTCCTTAGGGAAAAAAGATACTGCACAGATACTGGCTGGTTGTGGTCATGTGACCTACTAATGGTCAAGCACAACTTCCATCCACCTGTTCATTATCTATACCGGGGGGTACACGCTGGACAGGTCGCCAATCTATCACCAGGCTGATACGGAGACAAACAGCCATTCACACCTATGGGTAATTCGACCTAATCTGCATGTCTCTGGGAGGAAACCGGAGCACCAGGAGGAAACCCACTCGCAGACGGCGCGACGAACCAGGAACCTTCTTGCTGTGAGGCGACAGTGCTGACCACTGCACCAGGAAACACTCGGTTTTTGTATGTATAAATAGGTGTATGTAGCATGTGTGATTGTGAAGACACTCCCAGCTGTGTCTTTCACATGTTCCCATGCGAATCGATCTTACTTACAACTGCCGTCCTCCAGCGTCACTTAAAAGACGCGAGTCTGGAAATCCGATCCTCTCAAGTACTCAAGAGCGCACCATACTAAGTAGTATGTCAATTCCAGTCTTTCCTAAATCTTGTATATGTACTGTATATACTGGGCAAACCTGCCAATATCATTTGCATAGTATTACAGTGTGACATCTTGCCTTAGTATATACTCGCTTAGAATAAAGGGTACGTTTTAGGTTCTTCGGCTGGTCAGGGTTCCGGTCAGTGGTTTGTGCTTGATTTACGAGTGTAGTGGCGTGTGGGATGTAGTCAGGCGTGCCTCATGGTTTGTTTGTATTCCATCTTTATTAATACACCAATCTCTCACTTCAAATCAACCGATTTGGCAAAAAAAAAGTGTGTTGCGATAATTTGGCAAGACAAGAAGGTGTTTTGGTTCCTAGAAAAAGTAGAACAGTTTGTGTGTGTGTGTGTGCGCGTGCGTGCTCTGTCTGCGCTTCGGCTCCCTTGGAGGCCTATGATAGGCTCTGCAGGAAGGCAGGAAGGCGAGTCGATGAAGCAGATATAAACTAAACTGATCTTCCGGCTTGCATCCCTCGTCCTCCATGTGCGTCCGGTCAATACATTCTAACCTGAACACATCCATGTCCACTTACCCACAAATCAGAATCTTTCTCTATCAGATGTGATCAATACCACTGTATCCTGCTAATGGTGTTCCTATGTGTGGAAGCTTCTAAGGCAAATCCACACGCTGTCTAAGCCAAACCTTCAGGAACGCCTCCTATATATATATATATATGAGCTAATCCTCCAACATCAGAGCATGTAGTCTATCAGCTTCGAGTAGCCCTGAGAATGTCCCGGGCTCTGGGTAGCGTCCTCGGGATCCTTAAACTCAGACACCGCTTTGATCCGAGTTCAAACCGTTGTAGGACTTTTCTTCCCCAGCGGCCACTCGGAGCCGAGCGAAGGCAGAGAAGGTGAGCGAGGACGAGTGCTCGGATGATGGACGAAAATATCCGAAGCTAGTGTCGCTTGACATTTTAAAATAATAATGAACAGTATGGGGAAAAAAAAAAATAAAAAAATCACACACATTACAGATCAGAATTGATTTTTATTTCAAATTCTTCATGTCTTCGCTAAGTTAGAGTCATGGGCTCCAAGTGCTTCGAGTTTAATAAAAGTCTGATGAAACAGAATCTCAAGTCAGTAAAAAGTCAAACGCAGGTATTCCAGGCTGGAGGGTGAATCCAAAGTATGCTTTCGATTGGCCTGATACTTTGTCTCAAAGGTCCACTATGTAGGATTCAACCACGTGAACACCCCTCCGAGCGTATACTGTGATCTGTGACACGTGGACCTCTGCTGGTGCGGAGGTGCCGTGGCCCGAGCTGCTGCGACACTGGGAAACCGGTCTGATTTAAAGTAAAACGCCTGTTGACACACGTTTAGATTCCGACCTAAATACTATAAATCCAAAGAAATGTTGGACGAAACGTCAGTGAGATAATGAAAAATTTAAACCCTTATGACTTTGTTTAACTTGTGATTGCGAGCATGGCCTTACACCCGTTACACCAGGAGCTTATTTCTTGTACCAACACAACACATTACTACGTTGATTATAAACCTCAGTATCAAGAGGACGATAGCACAGGAACCAGACTGTCACTAAACCTCATTTGGATTTGTTACAAGAGCTAGGATATGAAATATATCAACAGCTGAGGCGAAATAAGGAATGTGTAAATAGGATTTGTTGGGAACAGCCACTGAATTGCTTGTGGAGAAAAGACTCTCTTGTCAACCATATGAGGAGAAACATGTTCAATGTTTCAAGGTGACAACTGGAAAATAGTTTTGTGTACTTTTTGTCTACAGTAGTAATGTATCAGAGGAAAGCACTGCAGCGTCTGCACGCTATATGGATTTGAATGCAGCAATGCATGCAAATGATGGTGAGTAGCTCGTAATGTTTGCATTTCTGCACGTGCATGGGGTTTGGTTCTGATGCTAGGTAAGTCCCGATCAGCTATACACGATGTTTACCACACGAGCAGACTCTTAATTATCACTGAAAGCTTTGTGTTGAGAGCTAGCAAACGCGTCGATCGCTTGGGATTTCACACAAGTGCATTGAGAGAGCGGTGATCTGATTGTAGTACCTTGCAACGTTAAACCGTAAAAGGAGAAAAAAGATGGCACAATAATGCAATGAATCATGACGAAAGGGCAGAAAGCTTAGGCAGACGGTGATCTGAAAGCCTAATATCAGTACATGAATTTTGAACACATAGGAGTGTTGCCCCATTTGTCTGGCAGTAGCTCTCATGTATCATCAGGCCCGGTGTAATCAGGTCAGATGGGACGGGTAGAGAGGAATTACAGAGGAGAAAGAGGTAGACTTCGGCTTTAGGGCGAGGAGGATCTCCGTAAACCAAGTTCGAGTTCAGGTCGTAGTCTTGATATTTCTTTAAATGTTAATTTTGACTTAGGAGTCTGGTACAGAAGACGATCTGGGATTTTACCCACAGAGACAAGCAAGTTCTCCAAGATGCTGCTCCAGTCCACAGCGGCGATCGAAACACACGCAAGCGACGTTAAACAACGGGAATCGCTGATCCGAAACTACACTCCGAAGCACGGGAACGTAGAACTAGGAAACAGAAATCGTAGATCTGGCTTAATAATTAGACTCCAGAAAAATGCAACAAAGGATAAATAGATCATCTAATCCGAATGAACACAGAACAGGTGAACACATTAAGGTAACAAAGATGCGAGCATGGAAAAGGGGAGGAGTTATCTTATCTACATTAGATGCTATGAGAATTGTTAAAGCTGCATCTGGAGCATGTGCGTGTTCGAGTGAAATGTCTATACATGGCAGCCGCAACCGAAATGTGGCTAATTTTATAAATGCGTGTTTTTATTATTATTTTTTTAATAAAACACTAATACGAGCGCTCCAAGTATGCGTCAATACTAATCTGATCCAGACATCCTCACGGCAACTCGAGTCTCTGCAGGCTTTTGATACGGAGCTCTGCGAAACATCACAGGCGCAGGTCGTGTCCGTGCTCACGTGCGACATCTGCTCCGCGTCGGTCGACATCACGCAGTTTTATTGAATAAGAGCGCATTGATGGATCGGACGGGAGGACGAGGCACATCAGATCCGACGTTTCGGGGCCGTTTCGGCCACAACAGCAGCGCTCAGTAGCTCCCTAATTTCATATAACTGCTAACATGTGTCGTCTCAGTTGCAAATGACTGCTTTTTGAATACGTGTAGTGTTGTAGAGCTTTTACTGTAGATCTGTTAAAATGCCTGGATCGTTCTAGGTTTGTGTGTGCAGCCATTCGCACTGAAAGGACATCGGAAAGCTCTGTGAGAGACAGGGAGGACCACTGGCTGTGTGTACGTACCTCATTCTCATGTCACGAGCCGTATCTTTTATTACGGCCTCATGAATATCGTGCTGCATTGGCAGTTTTTCTTATCACGGAAATGATGTCATCCTGCGGCGTGTCGCTCTCCGGTCCGTGTTTAATGCTCTGGAGGGGTCCAAGAAGAAGGGAAAAAAAAGGCCGAAGACGCACGTACGTCTTCATATGGAGCCCGTGTGAGCGGGCCGGGCTTGGCGCGCTGCTTGGGAAGAGCGACGGCCGATCGATTAAAGCCCGCGGCGCGCCCATGACCGATAGATAGCTAATTGAAGAGCAGCGTGACCGCAGGACAAATCGACTCGATCAAATTTGCCGGGAGAAGAACGGCTCTTAGCCGCACACACGCGCCTGAAACAAATCCTGTAATTCATTCGGGAGCAGCGGTAGAGAAGGAGACAGACACCAAGTTTGAGCCTCGCAGATTGAGAGATGTGTGGGTGGAGAGACGGAGAGAGAGACTTATAGGATTAGAGACAGTCAGTATTAAATCTGTACGTTTGCTTGGGTTTGGATCACATGACTCTTCCTTCTCACTTTCTGTGTGTGTGTGTGTGTGTGTGTGTCGTTTCTCACAGTCTGCCATTAATTTTTCAGAGCCCTTCTGGTGTGCGTGCCCGGAGCTTCTGCGCTCTGCTCGCCATCTCTCTCTGTCACTTCTCAGCTCTCCCGCTTCCTCCGCCTCATCCTGTTACTTTTATTCGGCTGCCGTTCGCCGCCATTGTCTATCGCGCCTCGTGGATCCCTGTGTGGCCCCGTGTGCGTCCGTGTCCCCGCTGCGAGGAAAAAAAGACGGACGATGGACACAATTAGACAAAATGAAATCTCACTGCTCCGTATCGGCCCCGCCCTTGTCTTTCTTTCTTTCTTTTTTTCCCCCCCCATATCTCTGCATCCATGCTTTGTTCCCTCGTTCCCCCGTTCGCACCTCAGATCCCCGTTCCCGTTCTCTCTCCCCTGACACGCTGGCACAGGGCGCTCCGGAGTCGCCATTTGAATAATCGTGTTTGTCCTGCTTAATGGCGAGCTCCCTCTCAGGCCCTCGCTGCTTATCTTTCATAAACACTCTCGCTCTCGCTGCTGTTTCGCTCCCCCGTTCTTGACACATCCGAACGATTCAGTTTGACCCTCCAAGCTAATGGAAGAATCAAACGGAAGTTAATAAAAAAAGACAAGTGGATGGACTTTAAGCACCTTTAAAAAGCTTCTCCTTCTTCTTCCTTTTTTGCTCTCGTTTTCAAAGCACGACCGGAATGCGCCGCCGCCGTAGTGTCGTTCTTTGAAGCAGATGTGTTTGGATTTCTATCGTTCGTAAGAAATTTCAACCGACACCCAGGACGCACGCGATAGCCGCACCCGTAGACCCGAATGAAAAACAAGCACCGGTCGTACGGGAGACACGGCCTTACGAAGTTGCGGTTAAGGGAAAAACAAAACAAAGCGCGAATCTAAACAAGGACGTTAAGTATGGCAGCAAGTAAAGGTGCACTGGAATATCCTAAACCGAAATAAATATAGACACGAGCGCGAACCGGATGCACGGACATGCGGTGGATATGTAATCTGGAGTGTACTTCAGGAATAGTATAACATTCATTTTGATCAACTTTATACGCATAATTCAGATAAGCATTCTCACTATTAAGCCCACGTAGTGAAAGCTAGCCTATACTTTTGTCTTCAACTAGCAGAAATGCACTTTTGCTAATTTAATACATGCCTTTCAGGTGTGTGTGTGTGTGTGTGTGTGTGTGTTTGTGCATGAATTATCAGCTCCCAAACGGATTTTCAGGCTCATTAAATCGCATTACTGCTGCAGAATTAACTGACTTGCATTGACTTTGCCCACACCTTTATCTAGTAATCCAAGTCCACCTTTATCTATTATCCACGTTGCATGTTAACTAAGCAAAACACATGAAACAAGACAACACTGCGTATTTTGCTCATCTGCAGACCCTGGTAATAAGTACGCCTGCGCATGTGTATGCCTACGGAGCAAACCGTTAGAAAGTCAGAGCCGGTGTGTGCAGTTTAAATGGATGTGTGTAGCCGAATGATAAAATCCACAAACGTCATAATGATGATATGACGATTAGGATCACGTTTCCTATCTTGACGCCGACGCAGGGGCGGGTCTTATCCTAGAATCGAATATTTCCAGGATAAACATGTTGCCCTGTTGGTGTGGGTTCGTGCCAGTTTCGCATGAAAGTCTGAATAAAAAGGTTTTACACTTAGTCGAGGTGACGCAAGTTTGACATTGGCACGCAGAAAGTACGTAAAAAAAAAAAAAAAAAAAAAAGTGATAAAAACCTGAGAATATCCTTCTCTGTTTTAACGCCAGCAACGAGTTTTCCGTTCTGTGCGCTAACGCTGGCGGAGCCGGGAACGCATTCACACTTCAAGACGCAGTTTAATAGCTCCATCCATCCCTCCTGAGGTGGTGTGTTAGAAATGCCACTGGCCGAATGCCAAATGGCTCCCAACTCCCTTGATAAGTGGGGTATGAAATAATGGTTTCTCGACCCTCTGTAGTGCACAATATGTCAAATAGTCTAAGGTGCCATTTGGGATTTAATCATAAACTGAATTTTGGCCTTTTATAGCACAGAAATGTTCTCTGTACTGATGTCCATTATACTTCACATTAGCGATGCGTCTCTGTCTATGGCACCTGCTAGGTTTTTCATCTGTCTGGAGGACACTACGGCCCTGTTTGCACTCGGATTTAAAATGCGTCTTGGGCGTTCAGGTCGCCAGTGGACAGCCGAGACACGGCGCCGTTTACACCTGCGTCAGCTGCGTTACGTTTAGTAGCACAATTACTATTGCAGTTGCTCTGCTAATAACTCACAAACATCTTACAGGAAGTTTGACTGAACGCACCTTGTTGTAACTTCACTGGAAGAATGACCACCGTTCCTCCACAAGACAACACCTGTCTTGGGTGACTATATCATGTAACCTAAGGAATAAAACGTTACCGGGAGGAAATGTGGGAAAACGGACTCGCAGAACGGCCTGGCACCGGAGACTCCTTCCATAAACGTTCGATAAAGACCTTCACAGAAAGCGTCCGCACATCAGCGATTATGGATTTTCTCAGATAACTGACCAGGCGCTTTCTTCATCAGTTTCTTAAGTCACCGCAGAAATGTCATTGCAAACGTATCAGCCGTATTACAGCCGGAGTCTTACTGTTACGGAAAATTAATCATCACTTTCAGAGTTGACAGTTCGGCAGCGCGGCGGTGTTGGATTGATAACCGGTGACGGCCGAGCTAGACGCTGGTCGGCGAATTCGTTTTGATCCGATGTCCCGCTTGTCAGTGAGACGTCCTGGACGATTTGAAACTTGACCATAATCGAAAATCGTGCTGTGGTTTATTTTTGTAATGTGGATGGTTCGATGAGCCAGGACAATAAATAAATCCGTGACGTGGCGCATTCTGACTTCTTGTGGCTTTGGCCAGGCATCAGCCGCGTTAGGTTTCCGACGCTAATCGAAGCATTCGCTAACAGCACGGCAGCTTTGGGATTGTAGTCAGGATTTCGTAGTATTCCCTATATAATGTATTCGAGATGAAAACCTTAAACTTGCTTGTGCGATCAAACTGATATCGAAACTGAATCATATGAGATGATGAAATCAACAGCAGCTGCATGGCTATGGCTTTTTGTAAAATATGACTTTCCTGTAGGCCAGCCGGAGGCGATCTGGCCGTAAATGAAAACGGAACCTCTGTTGAGATGGAGCAAGTGGTGCTTTATCGCGGTGTTTTCTTCGCAGAGGCTGTCTGACTTCATCTAGGAGACGAAAAGTGCAACTTGGCCCGAAGTATCATGGTAGGCAGTGTAGCGATACAGCACTGCTTTGTGTGAAGGGAGGGCAAACCTCGCGCTCTCGGCAGAGCTCGGAAGAAGCCGTCGTCCACCCGGACCAGTGGAGGAGTGAAGGAGATCGACGTGTATTAGTTTCTCCAGCTCTTTCTGCCACAGTGTTGGGTTAGACACACACACACACACACACACACACACACACACACACACATACACACACCCCTGAGGTGAGATCTAGCCTTGCTTCCCAGCGAGTGTGTAGCATGTCTAACAGGCAGTGTGTGTGTGTGCGTAGGTGTGTGTTTACCTATCGGGATGAAGCTGTGATTTCTCAGTATAAGAAAACCCTGACAAGGTTGCATGTGTGGGTGTGTGTTTGGGTGTGTGTGGGGTAGTTGAGCACTCTGTTTAGTGTGTGGGCAAACAATTAGAAGAGATCATGTGCCCGAGGTTGGATTTACGCATGACTGGGTCCGTTTGAACACATTTGAGAAATAATCCAATGTTTGTGTATCAGATGGAACGTTTGGCCAGGATAAGCCAAACGGCGTGTGTCTGATGAATTTTCTTGCCATATTTAGATGTACTAAACCTGTGTGTGTGTGTGTGTGTGTGTGTGTGTGTGTGTGCAACATAGAAATAGATCAACAGGCTGAACAGTACCCTGAACACTTGACGATCCACGTGTCGATGTCGAGCTGCGGTCCTGTAAAGAAGCGTCACGCGCATGCGAGCGTCCGTTCGGCGGTCCGATAAAGATGTCGGAACTTCACACTTCCTGGAACGCCTGTGGACTTTTATGTAGCGCACAGATGAACTTACATATTCGATCATGTTCAGTTTAATCAGCTATTTTACGCCTTTTGTTCCACACACGTTGTAACCCTAATACCGCTTAATGACAAGTTAATGATGAAAGTCACGTGATCTTGTACACTCGTGATCACCGTTTTCGGCTCCAGGATACACCGTGTCGTCAGGGGTGTGTGTGGGGGCGTTTAACCCTTTCCGTGATACGTACCAAGGTGATCTGGAATGTGAAAAAGAATTAATTCAGCAAGCAAATGTTACGCAAATGAAGAACGGCGCCGTGTAGATGGAGCGCAGGAACGGGCGTTTTCTTTTAATGCCGGGGGAGCATTGTATTCGAGCCAGCACTTTATTAAGTGCCTGATAAGTGACCAGTCTGGCGTGTCTCATGCTGCAATGTGCTGTACATTCCACAGCTTGCCATCATCTTCCTCACGATGGTCCTCACATGCCCTTGAAAACCGTTTCCCTGAACGTGCTATTTCCCCACATGGATTTCCCCGTTTTCTTTTCACCTCATATAATTCGCATCTAATCCACCTTTTCTGTAATCCTGTCACTTTTGCCCTTTCCAGTAAGTAGTTACGCTCTTAAATTGTGTAAATAATGGTCGCTTTACTTGTAAGAAGTCTTACTGGCTGCTTACTTGTGAGCGTTGCCTTTTATGGAGCTTTGTGGGCGTCGCCGAATGCAAATCAGCCGTGTCACTCAGGTCAGTGTTTCCTCAGCTATTACCAATAAAAATAATAATAAAAAAAGAGCTGCCTGGCTGGAAAAATGAGCCTACGGTGAGCGGACAGATCAATCCGCGTCTGCGCTTGTGGAGTAAATAATGGAGGTAGAGGTCGAATTCACTGACCAGGTAAGCAGCATGTTGTCTGTTACTTTTATAGGGTAGTCAATTTTATTATAGCTGTAGCTTTGATATTCTCTGTGAGGTTCACCCTCACTAGGCGCTGTGCGATCCAGCTATGGCATTCTTCCTGGTTTGATTGCACAAGTAAAATAAGGACTGAGACAATTAAAATATTCTCACCTAAATATTTCAGCAGAGCTGGATTGCGTTTTAAGTGATTAGCATGAATCATTAGGTAACAGTTATTCAGATTTTACTGACATCTTTGATTGTTGTTATTATTATTCTGACACCCTGCGATGTTTACTGAAGTAATTATTGGAGTAATTAGCGCAGCTATACTTGTGCACGCGGTGTAGATTAGCACGGGACGTGGGTAGTATTTAGTACTGCGCAATTTGACGCATCGCGTTCTTCGCAGTCACAGCTTTAATATCGTAACGGGTGAACGACAGGCAGACATTGCCGTCAGCGAGACGGTGACATCAGTCCTCACTTCCTTGGTTAAAGTTCTGGGAGTTTGGGGTTGGAATGCGATTAAGTGTTATATTTTCAAAGTCTGGCAACACGGGAATATTCATTAATGTGTGTGTGCGCGTGCGAGACAGGATACTGTTGAAAAGCATTAGCAGAGTGTGCTACTTCCTTCCTTAATATTTAATAAAAGCCTGTATTCTAATAGTCCCACGTAATTACTGCGCTGCCTCGCGCTATTACTCAGATCTGTGCTGCTACGTGGAAGTGTTATTTTTAGGTTTTATTAATGACATTTTACAGACATAAACAGCCTCCGTCCTTTTCCACAGAAAGCCATATCATGTGCTTGTGAATTTCTCTTCCTCGCTTTTCTCATCAGAGGTGTTCGAGCGCGTGTGACTGCAAGTGTGTCAGACGTCTGGGTGCAAATGAGACAAAAATATTGCCTTCATTCACTCACTTTCCCGTGAACACAGACGTAGCCCAGCCTGGCACGGAAAGCATGGAACAAAAAAAACCCTTCCCATCTTCTTTTCTACTGTCCGTCTCTCACATACGTCTTATTTCCTCCCAAACGTGCTTATCGTCTTCTTTATCTGCACCTCCACCCCTCTCGATCTCTTTAGTCTGTCGGGCTTGCTTCCTTTCTTCCTCCCTGCCTTTCTCTGCGCCTGTGCCTGAGAGCTCCGGTTACACAACGAGCCCTGCCTGAATAAAAGTCTGACCGTGAGAGTCTGATCAAATTAAAAGAGCTGAAAGAACGCATGAGAGAAAGCCAGGGAGAGAGAAAGGTCAACGGATAAAGGGAAGTAACAAGAGGAGAGCTACGGCCGTGCCTGGTTTCTTCCCGTCTTTCTCGTCCCCGCCGCCTGGAGACCGTCCATGTGAAAATCGATCGCGACTTTGCTTGCCGTTCTCCTCTTTCATCCCTCTTTTGGGCAAAGCAAACACTGAGTCCTCTTGTTTCCTCTTCCTTGTCTTTCTTTCTTTCTTTTTCCCCTGGCGCGTCATGCTGCCACCTCCTATGGCGGCCCTGTAGACGTGGACCCGCTGGCTCTGTAGGCTCATTCTGAGACCTATTCATAGTTACATGTAATTATACACCAATGAAAACATGCTTGCGGATATTGCGTCCCGTTTCCGCTCACGGAGCCGACGACTGTAATGCCAAGAAAGCAGAAAACAAATACCGCCGGCGTGAGAATGACACGGTTGTCGCCGCGGCGATGTAGGTGATAACAGGAAGTAACTTGTCCCAGGGACGTTCCACAACTGTAACGTAATTTTGATTGGTTATAAATGGAACAACGTGACGTGTCGTTCATGAATAAATGAAGAATGGTATAAGAGGGGTTTGGGACAGGCGTCAGCTTCTGCTTGAAAGTGTCCCATAGTGCTGTTGATTTATTTTCTAAAAACTATAGAATATATTCCTGATATAATTAGTAAAGGTCTAGAAATACTTGCGGAATAGGAACAGAAGGTGTCGTTTTACTGCTTATAAAGGCACATTGTCTAAAAATGAAATTCGTCAATACAAATAACATTGCCTAATTTAGTTTTTGGGCCATTGTTCTGTGGTCCTGTACTGTTTTCGGAGCTGAAATCGTACACCCGGGAGATATCTCTGTCATGAAAAGGTCATTGCATCAGAAAAATAAAACCTTCAAGTTCATAAGTAGCTTTTGTTTGCGTGATCGCTGCCGCTGCGGTAATCCTGATTTGTTCTAGCACAGCCATGGGATTAACATCACGTTAGTGCCAGGCTAATCCTGCTGTACTTTCATATAATCTTGCTGGAGTTTTGAGTAGTGCATTTACTGTGTAGAAAAAACAAAAACAACTACAAATCACTGTCTTTGAGTCATGCTACACCGCTCATGTCGGAGAATAATACTTTATCGTTTATAATCTGGCCTGGCCGGAAGTGCAGTCGGACCTTTATGACATCATTTCCTGTTTACAGGATTAGCTCTGAAGAAAAACAAAACAAAGAATGAAGGCTTGCCTTCATGTTAATCCTGCTTTATGTCAATTTTTATTAGTTTGCTCGTAAATCTGTTAGCTACAGCGAGCAGCACCGGTCTTTTCAGTCGTGGCTTGTCTCGGAATTTCTTCATGTCATATCCGGGAGTATTTCTTCGCTGCTGTCATTCTTGAGTTGCCCATTAGCTGTCTGGACCTGACGTCGCGGAACAAATATATGCTGTAAAAATCTTTGCTGGACATGCCACGTGTCGAATAAAAATGTGTTCTTTAGGATAGGTGTAGTTCGGAATGCATAAGCCGGTGAGACCGTTCATAAAAGCACAATTCCAAACATCCGTGCAACGGATCCCATTCGTTTCTTAATTAGCTCCGCCCCTTTTAGCTAAAAGGCATGCAGGTAGCAGAGTGCTCTGAAAAATCGCAAACTGTTTCTTTAATAAGGAGCTGATTACATTTTCAACACGTTACCCTAACAGGCCATTAAGCAATTAAAATGGGTTTATCTTTCCCCATCCTGTTCCTTATTAGTGTATTTTTCACGCTGACTTGCTGTGCGTGTGCGCGCGCGCGTGCGTGTGTGTACAAACAGGCAAAATAGCCCAAAAAATTTTTTGATTGATTAATGATTTATATTCTACTTTACTTCTCCAGAACACATAATGAAGTCGTACTTCAGTGCTATGGGAAGGTGTTTACAGTTGAAATATTTTACCGTTTCACCTTGTAGCGTAACTGAGGGCGCGCGATGTGATGAAATTAGCACATCACAATTCCCAAAGGCATTTCTACGGTGCATTACCATGTATACGTTTGCTCACAACCTGCTAATATTAATGTATCCACAGTAATGTTACTTTAACATCCGTTACAAACAATACCACAACTATTATTATTGTTGCTGTTGTCAGTTGTTGTTGTTATTAGTATTAATATTATATTAGGATTTTAGGTTGATATTGTAATAACATTACATAATAATAATAATTATTATTATGCTAGACCATTTTTATTATGAACCGATTTTGTGCTTTTTATATTAAAAATGTTTTTATTTATTAAAAGTAAACAACATCATGAACGCTGAAAAGAAATACATTTTAGGTTTCATTTTACAATTCTGAAGATTTGAACATCGCATCAGCTGCTTTCAGTGAGCCTGTGTTATTAATAAACCGTATTATGAACGCCATCCACAGTATTTTTTCGTAAAAGTGAACGTTTGTACAGTTTGTCCCAGTGTGGACGATAAATCCGTAACTGGTCCTGTCGCTCAGCAGCCAGTTTACAATCCCGTTACTCAACATTATTCATACTGTATTGGAGTGATAAAGATGCATTTATTTTTTTTTTTGCTAGGCTGCTTAATGCAGCTCTGATCCTGATGCTCAGCTGAACCACACATACACAGTGTGATGCTTGCATTAAGAGCTTGCGGGTTTTATCCTTGTTCATGTGTTTTGTGCGTTGGATGAAACGTTTAAGGTGTGGCTAAGAAGATGAATCAAATGAGTCAAATATGAGTTGATTCTGATTCAGTGTCAGAAGAGTGTACATTAGTAAGCAGAAATGATTCAAGTAGTTAAAACTGATTCATGTGATGTTTCCTGTGTGTGTATGGTGTGTACACTGGTGTTATGTGCTTTGTCCCATTTCTCTCTCTCTCTCTCTCTCTCTCTCTCTCTCTCTCTCTCTCTCTCTCTCTCTCTCTCTGGTTAAGTGTACACAGGGGATGGCAGTATTTCATTAGATTTATTACACAGTGTGCTGCACTACTGCACCATTGAGACCACGCTCTCCTCTCTTCTCTTCCTCATCCTCACATCCCCCCTCTCTCTCTCTCTCTCTC